>PVJA010033149.1:0-23554 GCA_004027025.1 Myocastor coypus | reverse complement strand
TTCCATAATGGTTGCACCAATCTGCATTCCCACCAGCAGTGGAGAAGGGTTCCTTTTTCCCCACAGCCTCTCCAGCATTTGTTGCTGGTTGATTTCTTTATGATAGCCATCCTTACTGGGGTGAGATGGTATCTAAGTGTTGTTTTGATTTGCATTTCACGAATAGCTAGCGATGTCGAGCATTTCTTCATGTATTTGTAGGCTTGCTGTATTTCTTTCTCTGAGAAGTGAGTGTTCATCTCAGATGCCCATTTCTGGATTGGGTCTTTGAATTTTGGGACCCTAATGGTTTTTAGTTCTTTGTAGATTCTAGATAGAAGACCTTTGTCTGAGTACTTGTTAGTTAAAATCTTTTTGAAATTTGTGGGTCTTCTTTTCACTTTGTTAGTGATTTCTTGTATTAATCTAAACTGATCTGATGATGAAAATATGTAATATAACCATTGTTAAATTTAAACAATAAAAAATATTAAATAAAAAATAAAATAAAATAAATGAAGGACTATTTTGTAGTGGGAATGTATATGTATATGGATATGGATATGGATATATATATATGTATATGAGGATATACTACTTTCTCTTCGTTCAATGACATTTGTACTAATGCATCTTGTACTCTGAGCAACTACTATGAAGACAACAATACGCAATCTGTTAATTATTGTAACTGTCCTACTAACTTGTTTTGAAACTGTCTCATTGCTACTTCTTTCTCCTTAAAATTAATAAAAAAGAGCATTGTAGTATGCTTACCAAAAATATATACAGAAAACTTCTTTATAAGAAAAAATAAAGTCTACTTCATTAAAAATAGTAGTTAAGATTTCAGTTGCTTCTAGAAATTTCTTTGTGCTCATGTATTTCCCATAAAATGAGAATCTAGTGAATGAATTATACCCTTTTGAATTAATAGTGATGTGTTAACTGGATATCAGTTGATGAAAAATAAATGAGATTCAACCTAAAACTAACAGAGGTTTAAATGTAAAATAAAAGTTATACAAAAGATAAAACAGGTTGTAATTAAGAGCTAAGCAAAATGTACTCGGATTGGAAGCCAAGGACATGATTTCTCAAGAGAACAATTTGGCAAACAGTATCTCATCAAATTTAAAAAATGCTTTAATTAGAGTTCCGTTAAGATGGAATACAATATACAGACTAGAAGAAATTACTTGTATGCATCCAAGTGTCTGCTCATGCACTAATATACAGAATATAGAAAGAACTCTCAAAACTAGCCAATAAAAAATTCCATCAAAAATAGAAAAAAGTACCTCACCAAAGAACCATAGATGCATCTAAATGCATGGAAATACATGCAACAGCAATGACCACTAATGAAATTAAAACTAAGTCAAAATGAGATAACCAGTCAAAATCACTGACATGGAAATTAAAAGGAAAATGCAAAAACAGACACCAAATGCTGGACAAGAAGCAAAGAAGCTCGGTCATTTATACTGTTGGTGAGAATGTAAAGAACAACCACTTTGCAAAACAGGTGGTTCATTTTAAACTAAAATTGGACTTACTACATGACTCATCAGTTACATCGTTTGTTAATCAACCTAAAAGAACGTGAACTTATTTTCAATTCAAATTGTGTACACACATGCTCCTAGCAGCTTTGTTCAAAATGATAAGAAATGATTATTATCTACATGGCATTCACTATGTGAATGATCAAAAAGAAAAGGTACACCCATACTGTGAAATAATACTTAGCAATATAAAAGTGAGAACTATGGTAAATAGGTAAGTAAGTGGTTACCAGTTTGTGAACCCATTCATGTCAAAGGCTTAGAGTTTGGATCCACAGACAAAACCCTTACTGTGTTAACACGAGAAAGAGGCTAAACATGAAAAGTTATTCTGGAAGCAAAATACAGTGACTACACGACTGGTTGCACTAATGACTGCACATTCTGAAATGTCCATAAGTCATAAACATATTATGAGGGAGATTTGTAGAGGTTGCATTTGTCTTGGTTGTGTATGCTGTGTGTTGTTCTTGAGATATATATTTCCTTAACTTTTCAGGGAATTTCTGAATGTACTCTGCATCTGGCCTCCCAGGAATAGTCAGATAACTTGCCGAATGGATACTTAGAAATTGTGAGATTCACACCACTCAATGTAAAATCAGCCTATTTCAGCTGAGCATTTCATTGGCATTCAGTTCATCATGTACTGTGTCCTCTATTTTAGCCTGAAATCTTTTTATCACCTCAAAGCAAACATTGTCCGATTTAAGCAGCCAATAACCACTTCCTTTTTGCATGTTCTCCACAAGTATTAACTTTTCTGTCTCCAATTTGTTCTTTCCTATTTTAATATAAATGGGATTATGCAATATTGTGTACATTATTATTACTTTCTTATACTTAGTGTAATGCTACCGAAATGAGGGAATGGTGATAAGTGTGGCTACAATGGGAAAACACAAGGTGCTTCACATTTATGGTACATTTAACCCTCTTGCTTGCGTTTTATAAATTAGAGCATTCATAAATTTTGAAGTCTATATAATGTCTGTGAATCATTTGACCTGAGTATTTGAACTTATGCTTCAAATGTAATATTAACTGTATCTGATTCTATGTGCATATCATGCCTACATATATTTTTTGAAATTTCTTGTAAACTCGTAAACATTTTAATTAAGAAAGCATTTTCCATTTTAAGGATAATAAAACAACAAAATAACACAGAATTTCAAAATAGGATAATAGGAAATTAACAATTTTATTATATTAGATATCTCCATCATCGAAGTAGCTACTCAGATCACCAGATATATGTATGTAAGGATCCAACAATATAAACACTTTTAAAACAAGATGAATCAGTTCTTGACGGCTTCATTCTAAAGAAATTAAAGCTATCATTTCAGTCCCTTGGGGGAAAATTAATATTTTGTTATAGAATCCTCAGATGGCTTCTTTAAACTTGCACAATGGTAAAGAAAATGTATGTTATAAATTGAACTCAATATATATGAATAAATGGAGCAACTGAAATTCATCAGCTATACTTAGAAATAGTGCTACTGAGAAAACATAGTCTATTGTTTTTTTAACATAGCCTATTGTGAGAAGTAGTGCCATTATTGATATAGCGTGTTCATACATTATATATTTTAGATAAAAAGATTTATGATATGTTCTACTTCATTTTCAGCTGAATTAAATTGGAACATGCATAGATGTCTTAGTTATTTTTTTTATCGTTGCTGAGACAAAATAACCATCACCCAAGGTTAAAGGAGGAAAGCTTTATTTCAGTCAGCTTGTGGAGGTTTCAGTTCATAATAGGCTAGCTCCAAGGAATAGTGGTACATGGCAGAAGCCAACAGTTCATAGCAGCAGAAGACAGCAAAATCAACAATAGCAAATAGGGAGAAGGATGTGAGCAAGCTTCTTTCCCTCCCTTCTATTGTATGCAGGTGGCCCCGCCCTTTAGTGGGTGTAGCACTTACTCCCATAATCCCAGCATTCTAACCATGAATCAGTGACAAACTCTACAAACATGACTTCTGTGTCAGGATTTTTGGGGGGGCAAGGGAAAGCATCTAGCTACAAATTATAACAGAGGCAAGCGTGAGAAAGACTAGCTTATGTAACATATTCAAATTAACAAAGCTTGCTATATGTTCTGAATGTTTGAACTTTATGCTTCAAAGAAAAGTATTTAAACAGAGAAAATTGAGAGATACATGTTAAGCTGATTTCTTCTTACTTTGTTAAATAAAGGCTTTCGTCAGTGTGATATAAAAAGGACACATTTCCAGCACTGAGAATCAAGAGGACTTGATCATAGAAATTTTAAAAATCTATCAATTTTAAGGCAATTTTCATGGGTTTCTGTCTTAATGTTGGCCTATAGCCAACTTCATCATGTGCTGTAACTGTATTCTAGTGCAAGATTAAAAACTCTTCAAATAGCATTTGCCAACACAGAGTGATTTAAAAACTTTAACTAACAATGGTCCTTTTAAAGAAAATTACTATGTAATGAAAATGTGTTGACTTCCATGTCCAAAAAAATTTGGTCTTGACTAGAAGGTTTATTATACATAGCAATTCAAGAAACATATATATACATGGATTTGAAATTTTCAGATAATATGAGATTTCACTCATATATATAAAACTATGATTTATATTTTATAAAAATTAAGATTTATATATACATTATGAGTTGTAAGTTTATAATCTCACTATATAAATGATTTGTGGTGTTTTATTATTTTCTGACTGAAAAATATGTATGCGTATTTAAATATATAAAATCTTGTATATATATATATATATATATATATATATATATAATCATATATGCAGGCACATTTCAAATGCTTTTCCATCAGTAAATAATTATTTCAATATTTTTCCAGTATTCTAGGGCTTTAACATCCAGTCCAGCTCATTCCCATATTTATATTTAATCCTGTTCAATTCATCATCAGAATAATTTTTTTCATTTAGTCCAGCTGTACGTATCCAAGTTCCAAAATTTTGTACAGTTCCTACTTCTCTTTGAAACATTTTGAAATTTAATAAAGCCGGTATTAATCTCTCTTCTTTCTAGTCTTCTAGCACAATTTGCATGTACCACAGATGCTGTCACTTAATTGTGATATGTCTCAGTTTGTCCCAGAAGGCTTTTTGGTGGTACATGAACTCATACTATACACTGCTTTAAACAGAAAAGTAATTGTTGACATTTAAAACAGTCAGATCTGGAACTTTGCCTAGTGTAATTCTTTTCCCTACAAGTACCTCACACTTAGTCCATTCTCAAATGAGAAAATACATAGTTTAAAGGGCTTAATGTGCCCAGGTGACTCAGACAGGCTGTGGTAAAACTGGAATTTAAACACAGGATATCTATTTTTCAAACTTGCTGGCATTTATTGTTAATTTTAGAATTTTCATATGAGTGAAGAATTTTAGAAGATTTTTATTTTTATATACATGTAAGAATGAGTTTTGATACTATGTTCTATTTTGATTCAATCTGACCAATAATTTGCAAGAATATGTTACTAAGATCTGTAGTCTGAATTTTGCATCCTGGATAGGATAGGAGATTGCCATGTGTTTGGAAAACAAAACAAAACAAGAACAAATGACAATCCCTGTTTCTGTGCCATTTCCTAGGAGAACACAAGTGTGGTTAGTCAATGCTATGTAAATTAGGTGCAATGATTAATTCATTGTCATGTTGGCAGCCAGTGCACTCTCCAAGACTCCGGCCTAGTGCTGGCTTCTTTCCTTAGAAGGAAATAGTCTTTGGTAAAGACATTTTAAAATGTTTCCAAAGGCCACAAATGTACTAGGAAGGGGACATATATAGAAGTGGCATATACCAGTCATGAAAATCAGTTAATGGGATCTTTAGTGACACTTTCCATTAGTGTCGTGTTTGAAACGCATGGTTTGCATCTAATAAGCATTAAATGTTGGTGATTATGACTAAAAATTCTTTCTAAAATTAGATTTATTATTTATATACTTGTTAAGAGGTCATATATTTTAAAATCCTTGTCTCACAGAACCTTATTCATTAGCATGAATTTTTATGCCAATGTACAAAAAAGTGTCTTCATTTTTATCTCTATGATGCAATGAGTTTTGTGTCCCAACGATTTAGTAACTTAATAATAAATTAAGATTACTAAACTTCTTTCTTTCTTTCTTTCTTTCTTTTTTTTTTTTTGTCTTTTTGAGACAGGGTCTTGCTATGCAGTTCAAGCTTGCCTTGAGCTCACTTTTGTAGTCCAGGCTGGTCTCGAACTCGCACCAATCCTCCTGCCTCAGCCTCCCAAGTGCTGGGATTACAGGCGTGAGCCACCACGCCCGGCACTAAACTTCTTTCTTTTTCTCATTTCTTTCTTAATATATACATTGTCAGAACATACCATATACACTTGGAATGTAGTTTAGACTCAGGCATTCTGATACTTCACGTCACCTTAGATTCTATTTTATGTCACAATATTGTCAAGCAAAACTTTCAAAAATTTTTCAGTTCAGTACTTCTAAAGTTATTAGATTAATGTCAATATGGTTATATTAGTTATCAGTATAGCGTGTAAGGCAAACTAGGAAAAAATATTTAAGAAATATGAACAGTAGAGTTCTTTTTTCTGTTTTTTTGGCAGGGTTAGGGTTCGAAATCATGACCCTACAGTTGCCAGGCAGTCACTTGTGCCACAGAGCTATCTCCCCAGCTCCCCACAGAGTTCTTTAGAATTGACCACAAACTCCTCCTGTGACACTTAACTAATTAAAAAAGCTAAGAAGTTCAATTTTTATTAGTAAAAGAAACAGCAGTAGATGATAGATAACGTACTCTTTAAAATGTTTGGCAGAAACCTCATACAACTGATTGCTTATCTGACTTTTATTTGTTTTATATTCTCTTATGTTTATTTGAAATTGTAAATCCATATACAGTAGCTGCATTAATATAATGAGATTCATTTTCTGGCACTGGTGTTAAGATTGACCATTTTTACTATTGATGGACAGAGCCATGGTATTGTGAGAGGATATTTTATTATATTGCTTTTGTTGAGGTTAGAGAGTAGTGTAATCCTGAAAGCAAAATAAAATGTGGAACCAAACAAATTGCCTCTCATATTTACTCAGAGTAGACATGCATATTACATCATGTCATGCATAACTGAAGTTGTATAATGTTGCACCCATGGTTTGGTGATTCAACAGTTAGAGGGCATTGTCGATAAAAGAGTTGAGTTTAATAGACCATATTGCAAAATAGCATATGCCAATTTCATATGGTTTTACATAGACTCTTGAAAAATGTAAAGCTTTTAGATTTACTGAACATCAAAAATTCAGATTTCTGGATGGCAGGAAGGGCTATAATTTGATATTTGAACTCAAGTACTGGATTAGAACATTTAGAGATACAGCAATATTTGCAAGGTCTGTGTGACCTTTACGGAGCATGATCTACTGAAACCTGTTGTTGCAAATATTTATATGTACACACATTGACATTTAAACTGAAAACAATAGGATATAAATCCTCTAATTAAGAAAAGTGCAACTCACTGATTATTATTCTTGAAGCTGTGTTGTCCTTTACCTTGCATGATAAATCTTCGTTTTTTAAAGACTCCATCAATCTAAATAAAATGAATCATTCTAAGATTGTGGCCAAAGTTACAAACATGATAGTTGAACTTTCACTTTGACTAATTCAAAACGTGTCACTACAGAGGTGTTATTTGATGTTCTGTTGTTGTTCACTGCTCAAATCCATGTTAAACCTGGACTGAGGTAACAATTCCAACATGTTATTATATTGCTCTTTAGTACAGTTATCTTCTCTGGATATTAGGTAGAGGTAGATGATGCTGACATAGTAACTTAGAATGGGAAGGCTTTCGCTGAATATTTTCAATGTCACATACCATGCTATATGTTGGAAATACACAGCTGTACATGACCTGTTTTAACACTCAAAATAATTAAGATACAAAAGTTCATTAATATATCTGGCTTTGCCAGCTTTCTGAGAGCCTACTATAAGTCACTATATTTTGTCTCCAATAGCTCACTCTCTCTGTCTATCTCAGTCTCCCACACCCTCTGCATCCCTCTCCCTTCCCTGCATTCATTTTCACCCCTTCTTTTCCTTCTTCTATCTCAATGTTTCTCCCTTTCATCTTAAAATCTCATACTCCCCCTATCTAGGAATGTAGCTCTTTGCATTCAGTCTTAACACGTTTAGAGTACTACAGTACATTCCCAAGTATAACCAAAGATCCTTAGAAAAGTTCTGCATTGAAAACATCACTAAAGAATATGATACCATTCATTAAATGCAGTAAGGTAAAACTGAATAATTACATAGATGCCATCAGACCCCTATGGACTGCATAAATTTAAGGCATTTAAAATAAACTCTACAATTCAAAAACAAAAAGTGCAGTATATAATTTTAACCATGAAATAACCTAAATTGAAAAATAATTATAATGTGAATGATGATGTGTATTTGTGTGACATGTTTGGATGAAATATTTTCCCTAAAATATGACACTTGTTGTCTATATTTAACATGATGTTTCTTTTGGTCTTCAGTTTACTTGATGTAAAAGATGCTCAAGTGGCAATCTGATGAGGCATGCTTCTTGTTACAGAAATCATACTGCTTCTGAAAAGTTTCATTAAGCTCATGCTTTGTTATGATTGGTCCTATTGCACAACCAGCACGTATCTCACCTGTCAATTGATAAAAATGTGTAAACAAGACCTTGTATTTCTCTCAAAACCGACAAAGCATCATAATTCATAGTTTTGTTCCCTCTGATTATCTTCTAGTAAGCTAATCATTCTTGGATGTTAACTATATCTCTGACTTGTATTTGATGAAGTGTGTCTGTGAAGCAGTTCTATCACTTCTCTTTTTTATAATACTTTGCATATTTTTTATTTTTTGTAGAGAACACAGTGGGATAGAATAATAAAAAAGTGAAGTCTTTCCAATTTCAGTATCACCTTTAAATAACCCAGATTTCTTTACTAGGCCAAGAATAACCTATTTTTAAGGGAGTTTTGTTTCTCTACTTCTCCAATGACAGAATTCCCTCATATCTTTATAGTAATGGAGGTAGGAAATACTGCATAAAGAAGAACGGCAATTAAATTTTATCAAAGTAAGAAAGATGGCTTCAAATAAGAGACATCATTACCTATATGAAAGAAAGGGGAGGCCCAGAATGCTTTAGTAAAGAACATCAGTTTAGATCTTTGCTATTGATTTATATACGTAGTTAGCAAAATATGAATATTTTATTTATTTATTTTTTGCACAACCAGGCATTGAACTCAGGACCTTGCACTTGCAAGGCAAGCGCTTATTCTACTGAGCTATCTCCCTGGCCCAAAAATATTAATAATTTAGATATAGGGAGAGTTCGATGTTTTTCTTCTTTTTTTGTGACAGGGCTTTACTATGCAGTTTAGGCTGAACTTGAACTCACTATGGAATCTCGGTGGTCTGAAATTCATTGTGATCCTCCTGCCTCTGCCACCAGAGTGCTGCTATTATAGGCATGTGTTGCCACACCTGACTGATGATTCTCAAGAATAGGCAAACTATCAATATTAAGTACATAATGCTAAGGGTCTTCTTATCTGAAGAAAAGCTGACTAAATAAGTTACTTATAAAGCATAATCTTTAATACTAAAAAGATCTGTCAATATTCTGTAAATTTATTTTATGTTAACTGAAACTATGTTACTGACTCAGCTCAAGCTAAGTTCAGGACTTTTATCTGAGAATTTTCTTAATATGAAATGTCAGAAAAATATGAAATGTCAGCACTTGAAATGCTAAGCCTTCTATCATATTGTAGAAGGTGTGATCTAAAACTTAGAAAGTCTGTCTACACATTATTTCAGACAAATCCTACCTGGTACATTTAGCTAATTTTAATATCATGAAAATATATTTGACAAACCTTGGAAAGAAATATTGGAATTTAATATAGCTCTCTTGTTGTAAATTAATTTTAAATTAAGAATAACATACTAGATCCTTTGATTTTAATATTCCCTGGGATGTAAGCCAAAATACTCAATTAAGACATTAACATAACTTCTAAGCAGTACTATATAAATAAGTTCACAGGGCCCCTATGGAACAATATAGAGAATATTAGTGGTTTTTTTGACAAAAACTAATTTCCCAACATTTAGTAAATATTGCAGTGTACTTTACTGTGATGAAATTCTTTGAGTTTTGTCGAATTCTTAGTTCTTCACACTTCCCAATAAAAGCCATAAGGTAGACTGAGTTCAACTGGAAACTTACATGTTCAGATTGGGGCAAAAATTAACACAGCAGTAGTTATAGTAAATAGGGACTTACCTACTCTAAGAAAGGCTATCTGAGGAAAACGAAATCCCTAGGTATGCTAGACTGGGTGTCACCTTCACTCTGAATTTATTACTCTCTTACTCCACAACTCTTGACAATTTCTTATTGCAGTTGTTGTCCTCAAACTATAAGGCTGCAACATCTTATGATTCCACAATATAGGAATGAATATTGATGGATTATGTAAGGAGTTTCTTTCAGTGTAATCATAATTCTTTTTTCTGTACTCCAATATCAAACCACACATTATTTCAGACATCTAAAGTTGACTATCCAATATCTTATTTATTTATTTATTTCTTGTTTCAGAGCCTTTGTTTGTTTATTCACTCATTTTTATGGCCAGCTCAGCCCGCCTCGAGGGCAGGGCTGGCACAGCATGTGGTGCCTGGGATCTAACCGCGGTCCCTGAAGCCGCCCAAGCTTTCCCAAGGAGGCGCTTTAGACCACTGAACCATCCCGCCGGGCCCCTCCAATATCTTATTATAACCAACTATCATCACACAGAAAAAATCATGTTCCCCCAATTTATAAATGCAATTTATGTGAAAATGGTTTATTTTTGGATCTTTTCAAGTTGATCTCAAGTACATAATGAAACTTTTTCTATGTACAGGTCCCAGTATCGTTCACTTTCAGTATGAAGGGAAAAATTCTATGAGAAGGCAATGCAGAGCTTTATACTTCTATTCTAGTTTTCATGATTATAATTTACCTTTGTAAATATCTTCTGTTAGCTGATGTAATGCTCTAGTTCTAGAGGTTTCTAGGACCTGCTTCCTTCCTAATATTATGTATGATCTCTGTTATGGCTTGGTCTTTTAAAGCAAGACTATATTATAGGCAGTAAGAATTCATAGAGAAATAACCAAGGAAATAACCATGAAATAAATAGTTTTTGCTGATGAATTATCACTTGGCATGCAAGGACTAATATTCTGTCTTTCCTAACCTGTGACAAGATACCCCACTGCTAAGTGCTATCCTGGCACATTCTTCAATATTTAATCCTTTTAGCGGTACATTGTGTTTCATCTTCTTTCAAAATTTAACTACGTGGTATTTGATTTCTTGTTTGTAAGCATCATTGAGTAGAAGAGGTGATACTCTATCCATGAATTCAACAGTGTATTCCTACTTGATAATGTTATATATTTAGATATTTATTTTAGTGGAATATCTACCTATAAATATTATATATACACACATGCACACACATACACACACATATGACAAAGTTAATAATGTGCCCATGTTTCCTTCAGTTACTATGCTAAGACTGGTGGTTCTCATTGACCTAGTGGATTATCTGCTGTCTTATTTTTAAAAAGTGGACTTCAAAGGGATTTTTAAGAGTAAAGTTAAGGTTAGAACACTTTTACTTAAATTATATGGGAAATTTGTGAAAGAAAGGAAAAACAGAATAGTTAAAATATTTGTAAATGATAAACTGAATATCCCTTACAGAAATGTTTAGAAAGGATAGTATATCAGATTTTGATTTTTTTTTTTCAGATTTGAAATGTTTGAATACACACAATAAAACACCCTTGGCATGAGAACCAAGTTTACACTAAAAATTGAATTGCTTGATATGCACCATGTATACAGAGCCTGGCATATATTCTATGCAGTATTTTTAGTGTACTTGCATTTTGACCTGACCAGTCACCCAAGGTCTGATACAGACATTTGCTTCGGTAGACTTTTGTGCAGTATTCAGAAAGACTGTGGAAAATTTCAGATGTTTACCTTAGGGATGCCCAACTACGTAAGTACATAGTTAGTCAATTTCCCTTTTCTCTAAGCCCTTATTTGCAAGGTGTATAGTGATAACCTTCTAATTACTTCAATAATTAATTAAATTTCACATCAGTAAACAAATTCTTACACGATTATGTTACTATTTTTATTATTTTTAGAGAGACATGACATTCTATCACTTGGTTTCATATTCATCTTTTTATAGGTATTTAAACAGTAATATGTAATAATAGGATGATAAATAGGGCCCTTATGTCTGAAAATTTGCTCGGAGAGCTAGGGAGAAATCCGGTAAAGCATGAAAATCTGATTTGCACAAAATTATAATAATAAACATATTGAAAGCAAGATTGCACTGCTCAAAGCAATTAAGTCAAAATGCATAACTCAAAGCAAAATGGAAGAAGCAGGTTTATATTGAACATTAACAACACAAATTATTAACTCTGATTAGATGAGTTGTGAACCTGAAATGATACATGACAGTACAACACTATAACTGAGAGTTCATTGGTGTTACCTTTAACAAAGAAAACAATATACTAAATGCATAGGATCTATGTGAACAAAAAACAAATAATTTTCAAATAAATGTACACTCACATATTAGTTTATAAGAATAGGTAAATAAGGTCTATTTATTTTATTTTAGATAATTTATGTATGTTATAGTTTTGATTATCATGAAATATATAAAAAAGAGGTCTTTTTTTGTCTTTTTGAGACAGGGTCTTGCCATGTGGTTCAGGCTGGCCTTGAGCTCACTTTGGCAGCCCAGGCTGGTCTCGAACTCGCACCGATCCTCCTGCCTCAGCCTCCCAAGTGCTGGGATTACTGGCATGCGCCACCACGCCTGGCTTAAAAAGGAGGTCTTAAAATGATTAACCATCTTATCATAATTTTTCTTAAAAAGGGCTATGCATGTTATGCCTCCTATGGTGGTAAATGTATTAGCTGTTTTCTATACCCTTGTCAGCAAGATATTTTCTCAAATTGATGAATGTTGCATTATATTTTGTTTGTGTTGTTGTGTCTTTGTCTTATGATTTTATATTCATTTGTCCTTGTATTACTTTCTCCTATTATGAATTGTATATTTGGGTCATTTTTAAGATTTTCTTTCATTTTCTATTATTATATATTTGTGGTGCATAATGAATATATTCATCTTGGGAAGATGAAAACAAGAAGTCATTTACACTTCAACTTCTGCCTTTGCTTCCTCTAGTTCTAATGCCTTTCCCATTGGCAAAGTGTCTACCACTTTCTTCCTATTACCTAACATTTATTTAGCTCTTGATATTATTTATGCTTCCTGCTTCTCATATAAGAGAAATTGTATAAAAAGATAAGCAATCTCTGATTTGTTTCACGAAGCATTATGGTATCAAAGTATAATTCTTTTTTTTTGGTCTTTTTTGAGACAGGGTCTCACTATGCAGTTCAGGCTGGCCTTGAGCTCACTTTGGTAGCCCAGGCTGGTCTCGAACTTGCACCGATCCTCCTGCCTCAGCCTCCTGAGTGCTGGGATTACAGGCGTGCGCCACCACGCCCAGCTTGGTATCAAAGTATAATTCTTTTTGTACAAGTAACTCAAATATGTTCTTCATTATCGTTGAGTAATTAATATATATTTTCCTTTAGTGATTTAGTGATTTATAGATATATAGAATACTTCCAAAATCTAGCTAGTGTAAGTTATACTTCTATAAACATTCCTATGTATCTATCTCTGTAATATGATGTCATTAAAGTTTTCAGGAAGGTATTCAGAAAATAAATGGCTAGGTTGACTAGAATTGCTACTTGTAATTTATTGAGCATTCTCCATACTTATTTCCATGGGGATTTTATGAGTTTACAGTCACTAACAAAATTTAAGTGTTCCTTATTATACTCAACCGCGCCAGCAATTGTTTTAAACACAAGTCTTACTCTTTCTGGAGTAAGATGGAATCTGTTAGAATATTATTATTATTATTATTATTATTATTAGAGCCAGCTCAGCCTGCCCTGGTGGTGGGGCTGGTGCAGCATGTGGTGCCGGGAATCTAACCGTGGTCCCTGCAGTTGCCTAAGCTTGCCTAAGCAGATGCTTTAGATCACAGTGGTATCTCACTGACCCTCAGATGGAATCTGAATGTTATTTTAATTTTTGCAATATTACAGCAAGAGGTATGGAATATGTTTTTTAAAAAATGAATTTATTGATCATTTTTGTGTCTTCTTTAAAGAAGTGACTTAAATTTGGCTATCCATTTTTGGATTCTGTCTTTTGAGGGGCTATTTGTTTGCTTTTTTGTTTACTTATTTATTTCCCAAAGGTCTCGCTGTGTAAGATGGTCTCATAGGGATAGCGGGTTTGCACCACTAGCCCGGTTTCAGTGACCAACTCTGCATGCCTGAGGTTCTGGTGTGGCATGTCATGTGGTACCAGGGATTGTATCCAGGTCCTTGTGCATGGCATGCAGGGTGTTAGACCACCAAACTATCTCCCTAGTCCTAGGTGTTTAATTATTTTTAGTTGTTTGTATGTTTTAGTTATCGGTCCTCTGTCTGTGGAGGTGGTGTCAAAAGGTTTTTCCCACTTTAGAAGCTGTCATTTCACTCCTTGGTATTTTCTGTGTTATGTAGAAGATTTTCAACTTGATATATTCCCATTTGAATATTATTTCTTATGCCATTGAGATTCTGTTAAGAAAGTCTTTATTTCCTATTGTCAATAAATTTTAAGGCCCTCTTAAATTAAAAAAAAATTGTAAAAAATGGAGAGCAGGCCAGATAGCTCAGCAGATTAAAGCACCTGATTAGGCAGATGCAGGAGCCAAGGGTTTGATCCCTGGTCTGGTGCTGGCCCTGCCCCTGGGATGTGCTGAGAATGCAAATGAGATCGGATGTGGTTCCCATGTGCCTATAATCCCAGCTCTGGGAAGATGAACAACAGGAAGGATCATGAGTCCAATCTAAGAAATGAAACTGTGTAGACCCTGTACTAAACACATTTTTTAAAATGGCAGTGTGAGATGAATATACACTTTTCAGATGAAGAAAGACAAATAACAAGTAAATATTTGAAAAACTTTTCAACATCATTAGTTATCTGAAAAATGCAAATTAAAACAACACTGATTTCATCCCACCCCAGAAAGAATAGCTGACATTGAGAAGTCAGCTAATAACAAATGCTAGAGGAACAGTGGGGAATAAGGAACCTTCACTCTTGGTAGGAGTGCATACTGCTACAGCCACTGTGGAAATCAGTGTGGAGATTCATTAGGAAGCTAGGCCTGGAGGTCTCATTCAAGCCAGCTGCTCTCCTTCTGGGTATTTTTCCAGATAAATTAAAAATATCATAATACAGACACATAAGTATACCTATGTTTATAGCAGGGCAATTGGTCATAGCTAAGTATTAGAAGCAAACTGTATCCTATCAACTAAGGATGGATACAGAAGATGTGGCATTTTTAGACAATGAAGTATTATTCATCTAAAAAGCAGAATAAATTTATAACTTTTATTGGTAAATGGATGCAACTAGAGACCTTAGAGAAAAATGGAATCGGAAGGGGTATGATAGATAGTGGGAAAAGGAAATGAACCTTTTCAATGGGAAGGAGTTACTGAGTGGAGAAGGACAGGAGAGGGAGTGGAGGAAAGAGATATATCTGCATGTATAAGCAAAATGTTTTGGACAACTGTAGTATAGATTTATATTAGTCTATGGAAAGGAGCATTTAATAATTTATTTTGCCTCCTTTTTTCAATTCTTTGAACTTCTCTTCTTAAACTTGTATGTCTTTGTTCTTCAGTTATACATGCATTTATCTGGTAATATGAATAACTAGTTGGAAGACAACATGCATTACAATAAATACTGTGAAATTTGTATTATTTTGTGAAATGAAATTGTGAATTATAATTTTTCTGTTTTAATATTTTGTAGTAGCTTTAAAAGATAGCAAAAATAATTTATCCTATTTCATCTTCTAGAAAATTAAATATTTCTGTTTTAATATTCAGGCTTTGATATATTTTCATTTTCTTTTAGTACATGGTGAGATATTTCAATCTACTTTCAATTTCAGCACAGTAATAACCCGTTATCCCACCATCATTTGTTGCATAGCGTGGCTTTTCTCCGGCATATGGTTTTGGCCATTTTGTCAGAGATTGCATGTCTCTATGTGCCTAGGGTTGTTTTTGTATGCTCTATTTTATTCCATTCAACCACATATTTTTGCCAGTGTCATGCTATGTTTCTTACTATAGATTTAACATATCTTAAATTTGGGTATTGCGATGCCTCTTGCTTTGATCTTATTGTCCAGATTTGCTTTTGTTTTGAATTTGATTCCAGGCCTGTTTTTATTGCCCACTGTACTTGTTTTACAAGGCTGAAAACAATTTTTTTTAGTTTTTAATTAAATAAACCTGGAAGTCGTTTTGGTTTTCTTATGAATATTATCTTTAATGACTAAACAATTGCTAAAGCATCATTTCCAATTTCTACCTTTTCCCTAAACAATTTTAGTGCTGTTTCTGCCTTTATAAACATTGAAAACTCTAATATATGATATGAAAAAATATATGGTGAATGTTTATTTTTTAAAAAAATATTAATATAAAAGACACATTACCATTAATTCCCCTAAGGGCTGGGGAGATAGCTCAAAGTCACAATGCCTGGAAAGTGCAAGGTCCGGAGTTCGATCCCCAGTTTAAAAAAGAATCCCCCTCAAAACATCACCCTTCAGGGTCATTGAGATGACTCAGTGGTCTAAGCACCAGCTTAGGCAACCACAGGGACCAAGGTTCAATCCCTGGCACCACATGCTCTGCCAGCGCCACCCACAGGGCAGGCTGAGCTAGCCATAATATAAATAAATAAAGTTTAAAAAATCACCCTTCATTTTGAACACAGTTATCACTAAATTATTGTCACTTTCTGAGGAAGTCCTGAAAGTCATTTTTCATGAATGTTTTTAATAGTTCGCATAAAACATAGTGAATGCTATTACCAAGCCTCATCCAATAGAAAGCTGGTGTGTAAAACTACTACACACTCTTTACATGCTCCCGCATGCCCCTTATTCTCTGGATCTGTTATTGTGTAGTCTACTTCTGAGTGTTCCTTAAATTCAGAATCACCCTGAAAGTCAAGCTTTTTGAACTGGTCCAGGAAGCTACCATATAATGACTAAGGCCAATTATAAAAGTGGACTTCAGCAAATACTTTGAAAGTAGCAAGAATATTGATATAACCATGTTCAAGATAAGGAAATCATATTTTCAAGGAGATTAGTGACACTTTTTACTGGAAGAATTTTTGTTAATTTAATTTTCACAGTACTTTATGATCACATATCACATATGTATCTCTGGTGATAATTCTCTGTTCCATATTTTATTTGCAAATGCCCAAATGAACACATACCTCAATTACTATAGATGTATCATAACTCAACGCATAAAGCACAGCTCTCAGATTTCTTTGAATGTTGCTTAGCTAACACTGATCATTTGTCCAACTTTGGTTCTAAAAAATTTTAAAAGTCAGCTACTGTTTTTAAAACTTGCTTCTCAGCAATTTTATCCATTTTCTTTGGCTTTGTGGTATATTTTCCAAATTTCATGCTTTCAAATTTTATTTTTTAAATTTATGTAAAGCTTTGTGTTATGTTCTCAGCAAAGTTTTATTACAGTCTTCCAATTTCACCTTTTTCAATTTAGATACTACCTTTTTATTTCATTTTAGAATGTATATTATTTCTTTTTTTGAGGAAGGATCTACTGGGTGCTCAGTGTCTCACTACTACATTGGTGTCCTAGTGATTCTTCCAGTTTTCGTCTCCCAAGTGTTGGGATTACAGGTGGGCACAACCACACCCAATCTCAATTGGGATTTCAGCATGCTCCGGGAGTGGAACTGGCACAGCAGGTCTGGACATTTAACCCCCTGCGACTGCTTGCAGGTGCTTTAACTCACTGAGCTATCTGCCTGGTCCTTGTGTGTTCTTTCTTATAGTTATTTTTTTCTCAATATCAAATGGGTTTTTTTTTTCAGTTCTCATTTGGATTTTATTATTTAGTCTTTGTTCTTTCTGTTGGCTTTTATCTCTTAATTGTATTGTTCAGAATCCTAAACACTCTATATCAAAGTATTTCTCACACATATTTATGGTAATAATTTGACCTAAGTGAATGTACAGTTGAATCATGATTGTGGTGACTATTTCTAGCCCTTTTTAGGCCTATATTGGTTTACGGTTGTCTGAATCATTACAGTTAAAATGTTTCCTCTATTGTTCCTGTTTTAATTATTTCTTTTCTCTTATTTGTTTCTAACTACCAGTTTGTTTGTTTGTTTGTTTGTTTTTGTTCCCATCTGACTCATAGAATGGCATTGATAGATAGAGCATCAATGGCATTGATATGGATAGAGTTTAGTTTATTTTTGGTTCTTCTCTGGCTTTATGATATGAATGTGTCTCTTACCTATTGTTCAGCAGTTCTCTAAAAATATGAAAACTCAAGCAGTAGGTCAACAAAATTATAAAAAAAACTTCTCCTTTTAAGAGTGACTGGTTGATGAGCTTGGAGTGGTGGCGTACGCCTGTAATCTCAACACTTGGGAGGCTGAGGAGGAGGATCAGTGCGAGTTCGTTTGAGACCAGCCTGGGCTACAAAATTGAGCTCAAGGCCAGCCTATACTTCATAACGAGACCCTGTCTCAAAAAGGCAAAGAAAAAAATATTGCTTAGACCCCAGGGAGATAACTCAGTAGAATTAGTGCTTGCCTGGCAATCACTGGGTCCCAAGTTCAATCTCCACTACCCCCCCAAAAAGAAAGGGAAAGAAAGAAAGAAAGAAAGAAAGAAAGAAAGAAAGAAAGAAAGATTTGCCAGGTGTAATGGCACACGCCTGTAATCCCAGCACTTGTGAGGCTGAGGCAGGAGGATAGATTTGAGTTGAGACCAGCCTGGGCTATAAAAGTGAGCTTAAGGCCAGCCTGAACCTCATAGTGAGGCTCTGTCTCAAAAAGACCCCTCCAAAATAGACAGAAAAAAAGAGAATGATTGTTTGAACATTTATTATAACCTGTGGCTTAAAGCAGAGATCATAACTGTTTCTTTGTTTATATGTGGAATCTTGGAGAAGGAGCCTAAATATGGAAACACTGTAAGTCTGGACAGCAGTCTTTCATCACTGTAGTTGCTATATTTGATGCATGTGTGAGACAAATTTGTGTGTAAGCTTTTTATGTCATTGTATTTTACTTTTTTGTATGTTTTCCCTATCATTAATCTCTTTTTTCAACAGGTATTAAAGCATAATATTTTCATGACATTTTGATAAGAGAAGTTTCACTGTTTTATATTTAATTTCTAGCTATTTAGTCAATTGAAATAACATAAACTAAAACCTAAACAAATATATACTGTGCTAACATAGAAACAAAGATGAACTAAGATTGTTATGTTTTGAGGAAAATATTTCCATATTAGGACATTAATGTAAAAAAAAACGTGTGATTTGTCCTATTAAACCTTATTTTTCTTTCCTGTTTTTATGCATTTTATCCCATTTTAGAACATAAACTTTACAAGACTCCAACTGCTGCCTGTTTATGTGGATTGTTGGTGTATGTTTCTTTCATACTCTTGTGAACAAGCGTGAGACCTGCATTTAAACTCACAATCATAATATCAATGTGCGTTTAGGGGGCATTCAGGCATGATCTTGTGCAATAACATCTGTCAGATTGTCAGTATTTGTTAAATAAAAGTGAAAAAAATAAAAATTAAAAAAGGGAGCCTAAGATAATGAACACAGAAATATCCAATGTGTTCTCTAAGAATATTTAAGGGTACACTAATTCTACTGCATTTCAATAGACTTTTTTATTTGTTCTAATGTTTTTTTCTTGGTACACATTTCATGTCAAGCTATTTTCAAAATAATTTGATATAATAGTAAAGGTGGAAATACTTTTCTAGCTTTAAACACTAATAACTATCAGTAAATATTACATTAGCATAATTTTCCCTGTTTTTAATTCTCTGATGATATTTTCAAAATCATAGCTTTGAGAGTTTTACTAGGGCATTGCTGCCATAAATCTTTGGAAAAGTAAGTGGACGGAACAACGCAAAAATGTGCTCTTGTTCTATCTTCTTCGTGTGTATCAGAGATAATTGAAAAATAAGAAAAGGTCCTTTTATGAAAGTGACATTGTGGTGTCTTAAAACCATTTACCTAGTCAACTTTATTAGCATGATCAAAAGACAAGATAGTAGCATCATCAAATATTACCTGAAGGATCTATCACTCATTGTTACTGGAAATAGAAGATGATACAGACACTGACAGATCCTTACAAAATTGAGCATACTTAGGTATATGGTATAGCAATTGCATTCCTTAGTATTTATCCCAATGAGATAAACCATAAACACAGAAAAGCTAGCATAAAAAGGTTTGCCAAAATGTAGAAACTACTAAGTTATCTTTCATTTCATGAATGAATAAACTGGCACATCCAGACAATGGAATATTACTGAACAGTAAAATAAAATGAGCTATAAAGCCATAGGGTCAAAACATAAAACAAGTTGAAATGCATATTACTAAGTAAACAAGGTAGTCTGAAAAATCTCTAAACTGCTAGATTCTAAGTGTGTCATAATCTGGAAAGGCAAAAATGTGGAGACAGTGAAATTATTAGCAGTTTCCATGGATGTCAGAACTCATCGGGGGAAGAAGAATGCACAGGCACAGAAAGGGGGATTTTCAGGAATATGAAGCTAATCTGCACGATGATATAATTGTGGATACATGTCAGTGTATGTTTTGGGAAACTCATAGAGTTAACCACACCAAAAGTGAGCCCTAAAAATATATAGACTTTAGACGAGTCTATTGTATTAATTTCAATAGAATTACCTATCTGGTATTATATTTCAGTAGTAGGGAAATCTTTGAGTTATATGGGCTCAGTGGATATATGCACAGTCTTTGTATTGTTCTCTCAATTTTGCTAAGAAAACAAAATTCCTCTAACACTCTTTTTGACAGAAATAATTACTTCAGATGAAATAAATTTTAAACATAATTTTTAAATACATAGTTAATATACTTTGGCTTGCTCCTGAGTATTCAATAAGTCCTTTGAAAGTGCTTAGCTTCAAATATGTATTTTTAAATAAGTTCTCTCTGTATAATTCCAAGTATTTTATTTTCCTATTCTGCATGTATTTGACATGGTAATTAATTCAGCCTAGTAGTATTCTGGCTGCCATTCAAAGCCTCATATGTGTTTGTTAATTTGTCACTAGTTCCTTATGCAACATCTTGGCTATTTAATAAGCAGTTGCAAAGTCAAGAAAGTCCTGCCCCAGCATGAGTCTTAATTGAATATGTACTACATAATAGAATTAGCTTCATAACAAACCATCAATGGCAGATGATTCTTCAGCTATGAGCAAAGTGCGAGTGACTGTTTCAAAATGAGAAAATGGTAACAGCAAAGGGCCTTGAAATATCATAAACATTGCAAGGCACTAAGGATACCTGAGACTAAAATGATCACCTGCTATCTGTCATATACGTGCCAGTCATTTCACCGTGAAAATAGTGTTCTTAAATTAAATATTGTTATTATTTCCCACATTTTCTTAGAAAATCTTTGAAATCCTGTCTATAAGAACACTCAGGAATATAGTAATTTTGCCAAAACTGATTCTAAAATATAGTATGTCTTTCATTATTTTTGATGATTCTAAAATGTCATATGATTTTTATCTTACATGTGATCAATAGTATGATTAGTAGTGAACATTTGTTGGTATTTTGGTTGCTTAGTATTCTCACTACAAATATCAGGTGTGTGTGTGGAAACATTTTAAAACATTTACAGTATGGTTCCAAACTGGAACATGTTGCTGTAGATATATCTGTGAAATAAATGACATTGTATAAAACATTATAGCAGATTTTTTAAAGTGAGTTGACAAGATGACAGTACAGTTACTCATAGTTCAGACTACCACAATATAGAATGTAATGAGCCATAATAGTAATATTTTTCACTTTAGAATTTTAATGTTATGTTTTGTCCAGTTCTTAAAATAGCATACATAAAACATCATAGTGAAATGATAGTGAGCTGTATATTCATGATGTCATTAGGAACTAACAGTCTAATAACCATGAGAAACAATGGAAACTTTTCCTCAGACTTGGAAACTGGCAAAAAGAAGAAATGCTGAATGAAAAATTTTGTGATGTAAAACCATTTTGGCTCTATGAATAGGGAAATAGTTTGATCCTCTCTGCTGCTAAGAGCCTCTGTAAATGTAATATCAGAATGTAACATATTTGAGACCATAACATATTCAGTGATAGGGTGCTTCTATGACCTCCACAAAATAAAACATTTCTCTGATAGGAAAATGACTCCTAACTCCTAAGTAAGGAAAGAGGCTGGGAAGAATAATGACTGTGAAAGTTCTTTTAGGAGAATTTGAATATGATTCTCTCATACCTTGGGTTTGTTTCTAATGTTTTATGACATGAATTCATCATCATAATTACTACCAGATGAAGTGATGCATTTTCTTTGCAAATATTAATAAAAATCAATATAAGAATTGAATGGGAAAGATGCTACATTGCATGTTTAATGATGTACATGTGACAGTGGATAAGCAAGCATAAATTAGTTGCTTAAAATGAACCACTGTTGAAAGACCAATTCCGTCACATAATGTCATTTATTCTCCTTATTAGCATACAGAGCAATTTTGTTGGATCACTTAGCATAGTGAGCTTACTAGAAAAACTACACTGGTTTCAGCAAAGAACTCATTTGACCTTTCTAAATGAAAATAACGTGATGCTAAAAATAATTGAAGATGGACCAACTTGGCACACAAAATGGTCTTTTACAATCAAGTACTATATAATGAAAGCATTATTTTTCATATTTGAAACTTGAAGTGTTTTAATTAAATCAAATCAAAGCTGTATTTCCATTAAATGCAAATAGTGCCTTCTTTCTTACAGTGATTTTTTCTCAGAAATGTGTAATTTTTCACATCTAAGTCTCCAGAAATCATTTGATTACACCAAAATAAGTATTTATTGTTAAAAAGCAGAAAATTCAGAGTATGTTACATTTTCAAATTCTAAATTTTAGACACATTATAGAATAATGCCTTAAAGATAGTTTAAGATGTGGTATTCAGTTACATATTTAAAGTTGCTAAAGACACATAGATGTAACACTCAATAACACTCAGGTAGAAACTAATCTAGAAGAACTGGAAAAATACTTTTCTGCACAGTAACAAATTCTCAATACTTTATCTTAAAATAATGAAACATTGAACTTTCCCCTTTACGACTGAGGAAATCTATATTGAAACAATTTTTAAATAATACACATACTTCCTTTTTTGAAATGTGTACTTTGCAAACCATGTGTTAGTTCAGATAAAGGCACAAAAGAATTTAATAAATGTTTAAATGCAAAATTAAGATAATTCTTTTGACACATGAGTGATGTACACTCTCACTTGAGTAGTCAGTTTCCATTCAAATTAGAATTATTGTGTAGATAATGATTCATTTAAAATGTAAATGTTAAATTTCCTCTCATCCTAGAACATTATTAAATGACTTTGATTTTTTTTTTCATTTTTTTTCCAATTCTTTTATTGTTTAAATTTAACAATGGTTATATTACATATTTTCATCATCGGATCAGTATAGATTAATACATATAGGTATATAAGATTGATCAAACAACTAAACATTAACCTTTCTAAATCCACATTACTTTTTCTTTTTTTCTTTTCC
>PVJA010033148.1:0-23542 GCA_004027025.1 Myocastor coypus | reverse complement strand
AAAAAAAAAAAAAAATCCTTAATTACAATGCATGGAACGCAGAGCTAGATTGGTGAGATGAGCTTTAGGAGGCTTAGATTCAATAGCCTCCAACGTCACAAGCTTCACTGGTGGCCCACTGCAATTGCAAAACCTTTGATTGTATATGTATCTGCTTCCTCTTAGTCCAAAGGGAAGTATATTCTTTCCTGTTTTTTTTTTTCTTTCTTTCTTTTTTCTATGCAACATTAATAGGGAGGTGGGTCATGCCCACACACTGCACTCTATAGAATGATTGTGAGGACAATATGCATTATGTCAACTTTCAAAGAAAAAAAGGGGGAAAAGAAAAAAAATAATAATGTGGATTTAGAAAGGTTAATGTTTAGTTGTTTGATCAATCTTATATACCTATATGTATTAATCTAAACTGATCCGATGATGAAAATATGTAATATAACCATTGTTAAATTTAAACAATAAAAGAATTGGAAAAAAAAAAGACAGAAAAAAAAAAACAAGTAAAATCTATATAAATGGATATGTAAGTTTATATTAAAAGTTTATTTGTAAAATTTCATAATATACAATTAGTAGAATATAAATCAATATTTTATCTTACTTTGAATGCAACAAATATTTTGAAAAGAATGACAGAAATGGGATAGAAAATGAATGATCTGTAACTAAAGTAAATAAAAAATTATTAGTAGAATAATAATTGAAAAAAGTATCTATAGCAAGAGAAGAAAAGATATTTAGTTTCTGCCATTAGTCAATTTTGTATTGCTATTGCGTCATAGCCAAGGCAAGCTACCTATTAAAGAAAAAAGGATTGTTTTGACTCAGAATATGAAACCAATGTCAAAAGATGCCTCTAGGAATACTCTTCTTGCTGACTGAGTCCCAAGTTGCCATAGAATCCCCTACAGGAGACAGGGTATGTGTGCTCAAGTATGTATGCGGGGAGGTGTTGTGGTTCCAAGGATTGCACTTGGGATATTCACACTGAGCTATCTTTTTGAGTTAGTATCTTGCCAAGTGGTGCATTTTTCCAGGCTTGGTTAGAACTTGAAATCTTACCTCAGCCTCTCAGAGTATTAAGATTGTAGGCATTTGTTCCCACATTCAACTTGTTACTGTATATTCTGGTGTCTATTTCCTTCTCATTAGATACCAGTTATCTAATCAGAAGGGCTCCCCTCTGATTAACTTATCTAAAGTAGTTACTTCCTAAACACATCAAGTCTAACCTGTGTTTTCAATTTATTGATTCCCCCTAGGAACTTTTGAAAGTCACACTTAACCCATGTTTAAGCCATAACAATATATACAAGACAAAATAGGCTACTGTCTTCATGCATTACAGAAAGTATATTATTCAAAGGATAATATCTAGGAAAATTACAGATGCCTTATTCAAAGAGAAAATGATTTCAAAGAGGAAATTAAAACAACATTAAATGCAACTGCATATAGTAATCATTAGTGCTTTAATATCCATGGAAATGAAAATTAAAATGGTATATTATTTAATTCAGATGATAATGAAAGGAGACTATGAAATGTATTCAAGAATATATTATAAAGAGAAAAAAATTGCTACATAGGAAAATGGATATTTTTACAAAACAGTATCAAGGTTATAAATTGAAATAACCTTTGCAGAGCCAATTTAGCATTATGAGTTAAAGGTCATTAGAATGATTTTAGCCTTTCCTCAGTCATCCTTCCCCTAGTAGTATAACCTAAGAAAATACTCAATTAAATTCAGAACACATGTTTTATTTGTGTCATTAGGTGGTAGATCAGCCAAAATGTAGAAGACTTTATGGAATACACTATTAATATTAGCCATTTTCATACTTATTTAATTTTCTTCATTTTGATTTTGTATTCTTTATTCTTTTTTTGCATTTAATAAATTCTTATGTGAATACAAATGCTTCTTGAAGCAAGATTAACTTGGTTCACACATACATCACTCAGAGTACCTAAAATATATTAGCTATTTAATAATTTCTAGTTAAACCAAATTGAAGTAAATATTTCAGCATAAAATGTCATGAGCAGAACCTGCATGACTAACTTGTCTTCTGATGAAATAATTTTCTGATTAAAATTCATTTTTATACACAATGCTAATAGCCATAGTATACATATTTAATTGATTTAGATATGCTATCCTATTTTATATGGGGTTTATTTCATTTTAAAGGAAAGACTCATTTCTGCTGCAGGATCTAAGAGCTAGCAGAGCAACTGTTTACATGGTTTCCTGTTGGAGTCCACTCAACTTGTCCTGCAAGTAACCAATACACAGCACCTTTTATTTGAAAAGTTGAATATACAGCAATGTGTTAGTCAAGAAGTACTGCCTTACTTTTCACCATAATGAAATTTTAAATTTTAGTTAAAGCAAGCTGATAATAAAGTTCCTTATCATTCTATGGGGTGATAATATTTTATACATTTTTTCAAAGTAGGATCCTCAAATGGCTATGGCATGCCATTCCCAACGTTCGGGACAGAATAATTCTTGGTGTAAGTTGTAGAAATTACAGCTTCTAGAGTTAGTTAAGCAATGTTATTTTACAAAGGTAAAGAAATTCAGATAAAAAAGTAGTGTTATGAAAAAAGTAAAAGATGTTTCATTTTAGCAGATTAGGCTTAAAAATATTTCACCACTATAATTTGAATAAAAAATTACTACTTTATACTATATATAAAACATGCAATTTGATAATTTGAAATACATTTCTCAGCATGGAGATATTAAAAACACATGTAAGTGAAGATTAAAATCAAGAATGGTGTTGCATACGCCTGAAGGCCAGAAATCAAATCATTTATAATTTGATATCTTCAAGCTATGTGTGAAACAAAATAATATCATGATGTATTGGGGCCAGAACATTAAACATAGTAAACATCTCAGATTTGAAGATACTCTCTCAGTGCCTGTAAATATTTAGATTTACAGTCATCTTTGATCTGAACAACCTTTAAAATGGTTACTGGGGACTTCCAGGGAAATAGAGGAGTGGTAAACAGCAGCAAATTAGTTTCCCTGGGATCCAGAATACATGCACTGGAATAAAACAGCATGGGAAAACAGGAGAAAGGTGATTTACCAGGACTCAGAAAGGATTTTAAGAGAGAATTTGAACCCAGAAAAAAAAAATAGAGATGCAAATTCAATACACAAAGAAAGATGACTACCTGCCCTTTCTCCCTGCTCACAACATGAAAGAGGAGGCTTCAATCTCCAGAAATACAGACAGTATTGGTGACTCCAGAGGCCTCTAATGAGAAATGGACTGCTAGGAGGGAAACATGGATGCTGTGTGGTACAATGGTTGCTAAGAGATTCTATTCTAAGCATCTGTTATGTCCAAAGAGAGGGAGCATGGCCAGATGTGGTCTTAAGGAGAGGCCAGTTGAACCTTTGATTTGGAGTTGCTTCATCTGAGGGTTCCTAGTGACTGGGTGAAGGACAACTTCAGGAACCATCCAGAGTCAGGCCATCAAGAGACACCAGAGTGTTGTAGGGTAAAAAAACACAGGCTTTAATGCTACAATCAGAGACCAGGATCAGCCCGAAGTTCTGTGGAATTGAAAGCACCAGAATACAAACCCTTCCAGAATCCTGCTGCAGGCTTACTAGGATCATACACCACTGGACTGGGCTCTGTATGCCTACTTTTCTACAAGTAACAGTGGTGACACACCCTGAATTAGACAGACCCACAAAACCATAGACCTCCAAAATATAACCACAAGTTTGACAGCACAGAGAATTTTTTTTTTTTTTACTTTATCTATGTGCTGTTTGCTTTCGTTTTCTTCATGAGTGAGAACATTGCTTTAAGTATTTGTATTCATCTTCTTTCTTTCCTTTCTTTTTCTTTGCTTTTTTTTTAATTTTAGGGAAGAGTCTGAAGGGTGTTAAGGGTCTCACTACTAGATTGGACTCATAGTGATCTTCCTGTTTACAGCCTCTCAAGAGCTGGGATTACAGGCAAGCACCACCACTCCCAGTCTCAATTGCCATCTCAGCACTCCCCAGGGATAGAGCCAGTAAGGCGGCCTGGGAATCAAATCCCTGGCCCCTGCACCTGTCGTTTTATTTATTTCTTGTCTTTGTTTTTCTCTTTTTTCTCTCATCTTTATCAGTTGCCAAATTTTGGGCAATATCCCTTTGTCCTTCAGCTTTGCATCTAATTCCATTCTTCTATTTCCCTAGTTTTCTCTCTTGCTCCTTTGAAATGTTCCGCCCCCTCACCCAGGTAAAGATCACTCTTTTGAGAGGTATTTATTTATATAATTTTCTGAATTGTGTTCCATTTGTTATATATAACTATGAATCTTGTACCTAGTTTAAATGAGATAAATAAATTGATAAAACAATTTATCATTTTCTAGACTTTATTTGCTGTTATCATTATTACTGATTGTAATACTTTACCCAGGGTAGCATAGTTGTTCTTATCAGCTGTTCTTTACTGTACACAATATGAGATAATCTGGAGGCAATGAACAATACCATAGTCCACTAACAAAGAACTAGGTGCTAGGCCAAACACACACAAACCTTTCATCCCTAATAAATTGAAATGCTAAAAACATGGGACAGGCTAAAAAGCCAAAAATCAGAGGATGTATCTGAAAGGTGATAATTTCTTAAGGAGGTTGTAATACTAGTAATAAGGCTACCAACTGTACACAATTTATAAGCATCAATACACAAAATAGTTTCTTGCCACAGTTCTGCTGAGTCTAACTATCCCTCCTTGCCCTGAAGACTGCTGGGAAGACTTAGCAGCACAAGTTCCTGCCCTCCCACATTGCTACCAGAATTCCACTGAGCCCAACTGCCCAACCTTGACCTAAGACCACCAGGGAGATGTGACTAACAGAGCAACATGCAGAATCCTTGGATAACACTACTCAGCGCCAATCCAGTCAAGATAGCCTTGCACAACTTTGGCCAACACTCACCACTTTCAGATCCTTCTTGAACTATGGATAGCCTCCTTCTCCTTAAAAATGAGGCAGAAACTGCATTGATCCCCACACAGCAGAGCTTTGTTGAGCATACACTGCCCTCCCACTCTGTTGAGAACCTGACTGACTTGGACTTGCCTACCTACAATCACTGCAAAAAATGATCAAAGGAAAGAATAAAAGGAAATCTCAGACCTCCAGTCCAAGAAAAACAAGTTCAGTAGACAAGGACATAGAAAAACTTGGAAGTCACACACTTGAAATTTCTGAGACAATAGTAACTTAAGTAAAGAAACAGCTCCATGAGGTTATGGAAGAAATCAGATCAGAAATAATTTCTCAGGTAAAAAAAAAAATGGAAAAAACAATTAAGAAAGAATTCCTAAATAAAGCTAAGGAAGATGCAGATACAATATAGAAAGAAATAGGAATATGACGGAAACATTTAATGAACAGTATAGAAAATAATTAAAATGCATGAAACAGACTCAGACATCCAGGAGATTAAGAACTCCATTGAAATCTGGTAAAACCAAGTAAATGAAAGAGAAGATAAAATTTTAAACCTTGAAGATAGCATTGCAGCTAGAGAAAATGAAAGGAAAAATCTCTTAAAAGAAATGAGAAACCATTTGCAAAGAAAAATAATATAAGGCTAATAGGTATAAACAAAATAGCTGGAGGTAACAGAAGACACATAAAACCAGTGTTTGCAGAAGTAGTAGCAAAAACTATCCCAAGCATGGGAAAATAACCTGATATTTAAATAAATGAAGTGTATAGAATTACAGTTAGCCAATAATCAAAATAAATGGCCACCCAAACACATGATAATCAAGATCCCAGAAACTGAGCAGAGGAGTACAATATCAAAACTTGATAAAAGGAAAAAACAGATCACTTATAATGGAAAGGCCACAAGAATCATGGCAGCTTTCTCAGCACATATCATCAAATCAAGAGAAGATTGACATGAAATATTTAAGGTCCTGAAAGAAAACAGCTTTCAACTCAGATTGGTGTACCCTTCAGAACT
This sequence comes from Myocastor coypus, assembly GCA_004027025.1. Classification (NCBI taxonomy): domain Eukaryota; kingdom Metazoa; phylum Chordata; class Mammalia; order Rodentia; family Myocastoridae; genus Myocastor; species Myocastor coypus. Next base: position 17,520 of record PVJA010033148.1, on the reverse strand, counting down.
ATTTATAAAATTTAATGTAGAAGTTGTAGACTTCCATGACAAAGAATAACTGAAGAAATCAATGGCAATAAAACCTGACCTACAAAGGGTACTGATAGATAGTTCAGAAAGGGACAAAGATGACCACAACTTGCACAACAACAGAAGAGAACTATCAAGCAGAGCAAATAATTAAGCCAAAACTAGAAGTAGGAATCATACAGTAGCAAAACTGGCAGAGCAGGTAAAGAAACAAATTCCAGAAATATGCTGCGCACAAGAAACTCATTTAACTCAAAAGACATTGATAGACTGAATGTCAAAGAATTGAGAAAAATACTTCCTGTAACAGGAAATCAGAAAGAAAAAGGTAGTTATCTCATTGCTTATATTGTCAACTTCAAAACACGTGTGATTTAAAGTAACAAAGGTGGTCACTATGTACTTATTTGGAGAAAAAATGAAAGAGGAAAGGATAAGAATTATAAATATAGATGTACCCAATATGGGAGCACCCAATTATATAACACATATTTGGACAGATATTAAAAATCTAATAAGCAATAACATAATTTTATTGGGGAATCTAATACCCCATTGACACAAGGATATAGAACAACTATGAGAAAAAGTGCAGATAAATAACAGAAGTAAACCAAACTGTTAAGAAATGGACTTAGTAGACCTTTACATAGTGTTCCATTCAAAAGCATCAGAATGCACATTTTCCTAAGCTGCATATGAGATGTTCTACAAAATAGAACATGTGTAAGCAAATAGGACATTCTCAAGTAAATGTAAAGCAATCAAAATTATACTGGGCATATTATCTACCCATAGTGCAATGAAATTGGAAATTATTGACAAAAGAAACAGCAAAAACACAATAAACACATAGAAACTAAGTTACAGCTAATGGGTAATCAATTGGTTATGAATGAAATAAAAGAAGAAATTAAACAATATTTATAATCAAGCAAAAATGAAGATAAAATTTACTGGAACTGTGGAATACAATGAAAGCTATCTTAAGAGGAAAATTTATAGTGATAAATTCTCACATAGGAAAATAAAACAAGCCCCAATGAACAATCTTATGCAGCACCCCAAACTCCTACAGAAACAAGAGCAATTAAAGTCCAAGGCCTAAAGAAGGGAGGAAATTATAAACATCACAGCAGAAATAAATGTAATGCAGACAAAGAAAACAATACAAAGAATTAATAAGTGGAAGAGTTGGTTCCTTTAAATAATAAATAAACTGATAAATCCCTAGCCAACCTCACCTTAAACAGGACAGAAAAATTCAAATTCATAAGGAGCAATAAATACAGATCGTATAGAAATTCAGAAGATTGTCAACACTTATGTCCAAAATATAATAAAAAATCTGAAAACAAAGGAAAGCCAACGTCCTCATGAATTCATGGCAGAAGTCTAGCAAAAAATTAGGGTGGACCTAATGGCCACTCTTTTCAAACTCTTCAGTGAAATGGAAAGGGAAGTAATTCTTCCAAACTCATTCAGGGAAGCAAGTATTATTCTGATACCAAACACAGAAAAGGACCCAACCAAAACAGAGAACTATAGAGCAATCTCCCTAATAAACATAGATTGAAAAATCTTCAATAAAATATGAGCAAAGAAAATGCAGCAAATCATCAAGAAGATTATACATCAGAGCTAAGTGGGGCTCATCCCAGGAATGCCAAGATGTAACATACCTCATCAACAGATGCAAAAACAAAAATCACATAATCATCTCAATAGATGCAGAAAAACATTTTGATGAAGTCCAATACTGCTTCATGATTTAAAAAAAAAATAGAAAATCAGAATAGATGCTCTCTACCTCAACCTGATAGAAGACATCTATGAGAAGCCAACAGCCAACATCATAATGAATGGACAGAAATTCGAAGCCTTCACTTTAAAATCGGGAAAAACACAGGAATGCCCACTGTCGTCACTCACTTTTAGTACAGTGCTGGACATCAGCCAGAGCAAATAGATGAGAGAGAGAGAGAAATTAAAAGAATAATGATTGGAAATGAAGAAGTGAAATTATTATTTGAAGATAACATGACACTGTATATAAAAGACCCCCAAAACTTCACACTAAGAGACTTGTAGATTTAATAACAAAATTCAGTAGTGTACCAGGATGCAAATTTAGGACTCCAAAAATCAATATCATTTCTCTACACCAAAAGGAATGCATTAAGAGAGAAATTATGGAAACCATGCTTTTCACAATGACACCCAAAAAGATAAAAAAATTAGGAATCAATCTCATAGGAAGTAAAAGATTTATACAGTGAACATTATAGTACTCTGAAAAAGAGACCAAATACGACTTCAGAAATGAAAATGTATTTATTGCTCTTGGATAGGAAGAACCAACATTGTGAAAATGACCATAATCCCAAAATTTGTGTAGATTAAAAGCAATCTGACATAAAATATCATTAGTATACCACACAGAACTAGCAAAAACATTCCTAAAATTCATCTGAAATTGAATGAGACCTAGAACGACAAAAGCAATACTGTAACTAATGAAAGGCAAGCGGTATCACAATCCCTGACTTGAAAAGCTACTATGATGAAATCTTTTTTTCTTTTTTTTTTTTTTTTTTTTTGTCTTTTTGAGACAGGGTCTCGCTATGCAGTTCAAACTGGCCTTGAGCTCACTTTTGTAGCCCAGGCTGGTCTCGAACTCGCACCAATCCTCCTGCCTCAGCCTCCCAAGTGCTGGGATTACAGGCGTGCGCCACCACGCCCGGCTTAAGATGAAATCTTCACAGTGCTGGCAAAGAAACAGACCTGAGGATCAATGGGACAGATTAGCAAATGTATACACAATTATAAGCACACTCAGCCACCTTACTTTTGACAAAGGGTTCAAACGTATTCATTAGAGGAAAGCTAGCCTCTTTAATAAATGTTGCTGGAAATAGTGGGTTGTGCATGCCGAAGGGTTAAAATACACCTATGCCTATCACCATGCACAAAACTACAGTCAACATGGATCAAAGATTTAAATATTAAAACTGAAACACTAAGTCTTCTGGAAGAGAAAGTACATAGAAATCTTAATTACATAAGGCAAGGTAAAGAGTTCATGAACAAAAATCAAACTGGACAGAAATTTCAAAGAATCAAAATTTGTGTTTCATCTATAGTAGTCAATACATTGTAATAACTTGGCTAGATCGCCTTGATGGTTTTGCACTGTGAACCCTGGGGTCCCACCCTGAGAAGCCGGGAGGCCCCACCCAAGGGCATAGAGAGGCTAGCCTTAGGGCAAAGAGGGGCCTTCCCAGAGTGACTCAACTCAAAAGGGATGTACAAACAGGGTTACAAAAGGACTGGGCACCTTGAGTGAAGGAGCTTGGTCAGTGTAGCTGTACCACTTTGGAGGAGCTCAGATCTTCACAGCAGCTGCTGTCACTTTCCTGGAGCATTACTTGTCTTCATGGTCAGCATAGAAAGAAGAAAGAGAGGCTTGATAGATGCCACAGCTGTTGCTCCTCCTGTGTTCTTCATTGTTTTGGCCACCATAAACTGCTACTGTCTTCCTTGGAGCCAAGAAAATACGGACTAAAACCTGCACTAAGAGTGAGCTAAATAAATCTTTACTTTCTTCATTTTGAGAGTCAGATATTTTTCCCAACAATAAGTAAAAAGTAACTGAGACAAAATTTGGTACCAGCACTGAGGTCATTACTGACAATGTTTACTATAGGCTTTTTGGAATGGCTTACAGGAAGAGATTTTTTTTAAAGAAGTTTAGAGAAGTTGCCTACTAGTGAAGAACTGGAATGCCTTCAGCTCTTCTCTATGGGAGGTTCTGGCCAGAACTCAGATCAGAATGCTGATAGAAATTCTGCCTGCAAAGACCAGGCTGGGGAGGCTTGTGCTAGGAAGAAAGACCGCAATTGTTGGACTGTGGATTGTGTTATGGTTCCTAGAAAGTGTGCCTGAATTTTGTTCATGTCTAGAGACTTTTCCTGGGAATGAGATTAAAAGCAGTAAACTAGTGAATCTTACAAAAGAAATTTGAAATCAGTCAAATATTGAGGTAGTGTCATGGCTATTGCTGGGGGCTTTTAGTCGGATATATGTTGAAAATCAAGAGCAAAGAGACCAGCAGGATGATTTAAAATGTTGTGAGTGTGGTCAGAAAGGAAGCTCTAATAAAGCTGTAAAATATAAAGATAGAGCTTACAGGATCTCCAATGCTGAGAAAAGAAACAAGACAATAAAAATCATGTCCTGAGGCCATTACAGAAGGTGGCAGGTTCTCACTCTTAGCAGTCTCAGAATTTCAATGGCGAGAGACTTTGCTTTAAAGAGAAAGCTGTAGAACTTCATATTCCAAAATGGAAGTGGCTGCCATACCAGTTTGCAGAGTGGAAGCAGTGGCTAGACCAGATTCCAAAATGGCACCAACATAGAGAATTTGTTCCTCAAAATCAGGGTCAAAGTACTCAGTAATGGAGACACTACAACCCTTTAGTGAAAGAGAGAAAAGCCCTGTTGTTGATCCAGCTACCAGCAGTACATGGTATAATCTACATGGTGTTGGTTTTAGGCTCATTCAGAATGTAGGAGTTCAGAACTTAAAAAGGAAAGTCCTAGAAGGCCAGGCAATGCGTCCCTGATAGGGCAGTATATAAAGCTATGAGTAAAGCTCAAATACCTATGGTATAGAGTAATAGTATCACTAAGCTTCTCTTCTGGAGGGTTAACAACTTAGGTTTGCAGACCAAAAATTTAGAGAAAAAGAAGGGCTACAATGATAACCAATATTTTGGCCTTAGCCCTTCAAGGTCAGTGGGGACTCAGGACATAAGAGAACCTGTACTGTAACATCCTATAACTCAAGAGTGTCCCAAATTTTCTATTCAAGAAGATTATGGGGCCACAGAGGAAAGGAACTGATGGTGTATAGTGTATCTAAGGAGAGTCACCTAGAGAGAAAACATTCTCAGGCTTTCACAGTGAGCAACCTGGTCAAGCAATGGCCGTGACTCATCCGGATGGCTGACACTGAAAAAATTTCTACAAAATGCTGTACATGGTTTCAAAGTAAATCATGAGGGCATTTAACTGACCTTGTCAGATAAAAGATACTTGTTTTGTTAAATAAGTCTTGTTTCAACCTGGTCTTAACCATCCATCAGAAAAGTTTAATCACAAAGCATACAAAGTAAAGCCAGATAATCATGCTGAGTTATAAAAGGCTCAAGTCTACAGCTTCCGATGCCAGCTCTGCTAATCAGCCACTACTATTATGAAATATTGGACTATGCATACAACTACTTTCTCTTAGCTCAATGAGAATAAATATTTGCACCAATAGTGATTTGAAAAGTTATTATGTCTACATCTTATACTCTGACCAACTACTATGAAGACTATGCATTGCATTAATTATTGTGACTGTCTTATTGACATATTTTGAAATTGTCTCAATGTTATTTTTATTAAAAGTAATAAAATTATTTTAAAATGTCTTTAGCAAAAACCTCAAAAGTTTAAAAAAGTCAAAAATATAGACTTTCTACAAAAAGAGACCAAAACAGGTCTGAGCAAAACCCTACGGAGATACCACCAGAAGTTCCATAGGGGTAGAGCCATATAAGGCTTTTTGAGCTCACAACTCAGTACAGATTGATCCAACACTCCACATTGAACAACAAGACAATATTTGACCTTCTAGATTTTACACTTTTTAGTCCCAATGGTTTATATCCTGCTGTGTGTACCTTTCAAAATAGTAATATTTATCTTGTTCCTTTAAATGTTAAAAGTATTTAACTTTTCATTTGTACAGAGGCTCAAAGCTCAGAGTTTGTCTTAAGTCTTAGAACTTAGACTTTTCGGTGCCCAGCAGGATGGCTCAGTGGTCTAAAGCGCCTGCTTAGGAAAGCTTGGGTGGCTGCAGAGACCACGGTTCGATCCCCGGCACCATATGCTGCACCAGCCCTGCCCTCAGGGCAGGCTGAGCAGGCCATAAAAATAAACAAAACAAACAAAAGTTGTGAAACAAGAAAAAAATAAAATAAAATTAAAAAAAAAAAAAAAAAAAAGAACTTAGACTTTTCAACAATGCTGAAACTGTTAGGACTTTATCAACTCTTGCAGATAAATAAAGCACATTTTGCATAAAGGAATGTAAACCACTCTTTGAGGAGTCAGAGGCAAAGCGTTCTGATTCTGATGTATTTATCCCTCAATCAAAGTGAGATGCTTCTGAGGCTCTGAGATCACTGTGAGAGAGATTAATCTCAGTGAGACCTCTAAAGCTACCTTTTTCATGTCTTCTCATCGTTCTTTCAGCACTGAGTCATCACCTACAGCAAAGATGCAGGGATGTTTCCACGTACATGAATAAATAAATATAATATACCATATTAAGAGAACAAAGATCAAAAATTAATTGATTATCTCAATAGATACAGAAAAATTCTTTTATTTTTTGTTTTTATTTTATTTATTTATTTTTTGTAGGACTAGGGTTCGAACTCACAACCTTGCACTTGCCCAGCAGGCACTTGTGCCTCGGAGCTATCTCCCCAGCCCCAGATGCAGAAAAATTCTTTGACAAGATTTAATACCTATTCATGATATAGAAACTCCTTACAATAAACTGGAACATGGTCTTTATTTCAATCTGATAAAGTCATTCAAGATGAAGCAATAGCCAACTTCATGGTAAATGGTCAAAACTTGAAAGCTTTCATTTTAACATCAGGGACAGTGCTGGGGAGATAACTAAGTGGCTTATGCACCTGCTTCATAAGCACAAGGTGTTGAGTTCAAGCCCTAGTGCCACAAAAAAAGAAAAAATTATTTAAAAAACAAACAAATTCAGGGACAAAAAAAAAGAATACTCCTTATTACCATTCCTGTTGAACAGAGTTTTAGAAACATGAAGCATAGATAGACGAAACAAAGAAATTAAAGGAATAAGGATAGAAAAGGAAGAGGTTATATTCTGATTATTTGTGGATGATATTATAGTTTACATATTAAACACCCACACACAAAAGTCCACGAAAACACTCTTTAGAAGTATTTTGCTAATGAACCAAAATCATTAGCATAAAACGATACAAAGTCAACACCCAAAAATATATTGATGCAGGAAGAAAAAACTGATATGGGGGGTGAATGACCTCTAGTGGGGAACTTCCAAATGATATAGGGAAAACTGATCTCCCAATCTGAAAAGCACCTGGGATAAGTTTGTGTTCTCTAAAACCAAAGAATGAATTTTAGAAGCAAATGGAGGTAAACAGCAGAACATATTTATTGAGGGAAAGAAAGCTCCTGTGTGAAGCTTTCTGGGGGACCACCCCACCATCTTCTAGGGAAGAGACCCCCCAGAAGATGTCTCTTCCAGGGACTTTTATAGTGTAAAACCATGTGGTGGGGTAGGTCTAAGGCGGAAACCATGGAAACTCGTTTAGGTGGGCATGAGGAGGGACAAAGCTATGGTCAACCAATGAGTTTACAAGCACATTGCTCAGGTAAAATTGATTAAAGCTAATACTGACTGGGGAAGGGAGTCATGTAACAAGCAGGCTTGAATAGGAACAGTCTTTTTCTGTTGGGGGTTGAGTTACTGACTCATTTAGGCTCTTCTAAGGTGATGGATACCTATTTAGAATATCAATCCATGATGAGCATTCCTAGGGAAGTATGTGGCTACTCCAGTTTCTTCTTTTATCTTGAAGTCTGGTCCACAGCAGGTGTGTCTGCCTCTTGTAAACCTGTATAATTGCCTTGTCTTCCATCTTATCTCTTTGAGGGCCTGGTCCTGCCTAACTGCCTATAATATTTTCGCCTGATTCAGCTGCCTACAACAACATAACCTTCCTGTACAAAAGTAAAAAATTCACTGAGGAAGAAATTAGGAATATGGGGGCCGGGCGGGATGTCTCAGTGGTCTAAAGCGCCTGCTTGGGAAAGCTTGGGCGGCTTCAGGGGCCGCGGTTCGATCCCCGGCACCACATGCTGCGCCAGCCCTGCCCTCGGGGCGGGCTGAGCTGGCCATAAAAATGAGTGAATAAACAAATAAAGGTTCTGAAACAAGAAAAAAATAAATAAATAAATTAAAAAAAAAAGAAATTAGAAATATGGGTCCTTTCACAGAAGCAGCAAGAAAATGGAACACTTAGGAATCAATCTAATGAAGAAATAAAAAAAATTCATTCAAAACTATAGTACTCAGAAAAAAGGTAATGGAAGAGAATATGGAAAGATATTCCTTATGCTTAGAAAGACAGAATCAATATAGTGAAAATGGTCATACTTCCAAAACTCACACACACAAATCAACCAAAATGCCAACAACATACTTCATGGAATTAGAGAAAATAATCTTGAATAATCTTGAAATAACTTCTAATTCAGAACATACCTAGAAAATCAAAAACAATTCTGGGCAACAGAGGCAAAGCAGTAGGCATCATAATTCCAGACTTGAAACTGTAGTACAAGATATCGTGATAAAAACAAACATGATATTTGAAAAATAAAAAGACCTAAAGATCAATGGAATAGAACAGAAAATGCAAAAACAGCTCTAAAGAAATTCAGTCATCTTTGACAAAAGAGCTAAATACATTCACTAGAGGAACTATAGATGTTCCAGTACATGGTAATAGGAAAAATTAGCTTTCTACACGTGGAATGTTAAAACTAGACCCATATGTCTTTTAACATACACTAAATTAAAATCACAATTAAGCACATTAGTATTGAAAAAGAAACTTAATCTGTTGAAGGGTATAACATATAAAACTCTTTATATATTCTATAATATATAAAGGCATAGGTATAGTCCAAGACTCTATAAATAAAACCTTGATAAGAAGAAAACATTACAAAGAATCAGCAACTGGAACCACATTTCATGAGTAAGCATTTGCGCAGCAAAGGAAACCATCAATAAAGTGAAGGGACAACTAAGCAAACTGCGGGAAAACTTTACCAGCTGTGTTTCAGAAAATGGGCTAATATCTACAATACATAAAATGCAAAATATTCAAGCACACCAAAATTCAAACATTCAATCCAAAAATGGGTGCCTGAAAGGCAAAGACACTACTCAGATTGTTTACAAGTGCAAGCAGCAAATGTAAATACATGAGAAGATATACATCTTGCTAGTCATTTCAGAAATGCAAATTAAAACAACACTGAGATTTCATCTCCCTGTAGAAAGAAAGGCTATCATCAAGAAATCAACCAATAACAAATGCTGGTGAGTCTATGGAGAAGAAGGAACCCTCTTCATTGCTGAGGGGGTTGAGACTTATGCAAACATTGGGCTGAAGTGTTGACATTCGTTATTTCTCTCTTTTTTTAAAAAGAAAAATCTCAGACTAGGTTTCATTTTACCAAGCTAATGCCATCTGGTACCTTCCTCAAATAATTAAATGTATTATACCACAATGAAAAATATGCACCCATGTTTATAGAAGCATACTTTTTAACTGTTAAATCTTGGAAAGTCCAGATGTCCATCAATAGATTACTGGATAAAAAACAACATTTTTAGTGCAATAGACTATTGCTATGCCACAATGAGGAATAAATTTGATGAATTTCTGGCTAAATGGATGCACATTGGGACCATACTATGAAGTGAAATAAACAAGGCAAATATGTTTAAATATAACATTTTCCTCTAGTGTTAGCAAAAGAGAAAATAAAGACCAAAATCAGTAATGGATATTTGAAAATAGGAAGAAAAGATTCATTTGAGATGAGGAATACAGACAGGAAAATAGGAAATGAAAAGAGAATAAAATGAAAAATGGAAATATTTTGCTAAATGGGGAGGGTAAGGAGGATTGAAGGGGAACAGAGGAAGTAGGCAAAAAAAGAAACAAACATTACAGGTACAAACTTCCTATGAAGAATGTGATTATTATATATACCAAAGGTTTAACAACTATATTAATTTTTTTAAAAATCTCTATTGGCTACTGTGACTGAAATTGTTCTGAATTGTTTGACCAAAATATGACCATTTCTAATTGTATATAGTGGGTCATGCATGTCTTAGTGGACTGAGACAGGAAGATTACTGTGAGTATGAGACCAGCCTGGGGGCTAAAAAAAATGAGCACAAGACTACCTCAAACTGCATAGCAAGACCCTCTTTCTCTCTCTCTCTCCCTGTCTCTCTCTCTCTCTCTCTCTCTCTCTCTCTCTCTCTCTCTCTCTCTCTCTTCCTAAATATATATTCCTAATATATCCTCAACAGTTGACAAAACCCTAAAGAAAAATCACATGTAAGATTAAAGGTCTAAGAGTAGCTTATATAACTAAAAAATAATGATAAGAATTATATTTTGAGGTCCGGCCAAAAAGCTCAGTGGATTAAAGTGCCTACAAGCAGGCCCAGGGGCCTGAGGTTCGATCCCCAGGCTTAGGACACCAGCCTCCCCACACCTCCGTGGTGACAGAGAGGACAATAGAGACTGGGCATGGTGGCATCCGCCTATAATCCCAGCTCTTGAGAGACTGTCAATAGGCAGATCACTGTAATTCTGATCTAGTAGTGAGACCCTGAACACCGTATAGACCAGCGGTTCTCAACCTGTGGGTTGCGACCCCAGCGGGGGTCGAACGACCAATACACACAGGGGTCGCCTAAAGCCATCGGAAAATATTTTTTTGCTTTTTGGGTTTTTTTTTTTTTCCAATTCTTTTATTGTTTAAATTTAACAATGGTTATATTACATTTTTTTTTGTCTTTTTGAGGCAAGGTCTCCCTCTTCAGTTCAGGCTGGCCTTGAGCTCACTTTGGTAGCCCAGGCTGGTCTCGAACTCGCACCAATCCTCCTGCCTCAGCCTCCCAAGTGCTGGGATTAGAGGTGTGTGCCACCATGCCCGGCTAGAAAATGTGATTTATTTGGAATTACAGTTTTGAAGTAGCCACCAAAACTATTTTTTAGTTTGGGGTCACTGCAACATGAGGAACTATATTGCGGGATCACAACATTAGAAAGGCTGAGAACCACTGGGTAGATCCTGCCCTAAAAATACAAAAAAAAAAAAAAAAAAAAAAAAAAAAAAAAAAAAAAAAAAAAAAAAAAAAAAAAAAAAAAAAAAAAAAAAAAAGGAGGGAGGGAGGGAGGGAAGGAGGGGGGAGGGAGGAAAGAAAGAAGAAAGAAAGAAAGAAAGAAAGAAAGAAAGAAAGAAAGAAAGAAAGAAAGAAAGAAAGAAAGAAAGAAGAGAAATATAGTGCAGAGTACATGAAAAGAAATGTAAACATAAACGTCAAATTGTTTTTTTACAGAAGTAGCATCACAGGAAACTGTGTGTCCTTTCCAAAGAACATTAGTAAGATGAATGATTATTCTTAAAGGAAAACATTGGAGTTCCATTATACTCACATAGAAAAGAAATCCTGACTGGAGCAAAGACTCACTTGTATAAAGCGAAACAAAATATCCTAAGAAGAAAATAAAGGAACGTGTGTGTACAGCCTTAGTATTTGCAATTACTTTTTGGAAACGATGCAAGATCTAATGGAAAATATAAATTTCATAAAAATGAAATCAATGAATAGATACACTTACTTGATAATATACAACGAAGTTAAATTAAAAATTACAAGTGATTTGCAACTCATCTGGCAAATTAGTATCTATAATATATAATCAAGTAGAAGAAGTCAGAAAAAGAGAAACAATTTATAGGGTGAAATTATTGAAGAATGTGAACAGATGAAGACTTAGGGACATATGGAAAATTTTTTCCTTATGAAAAAAACAGTAGCAAATTTCACAACTTATTCTTTGTCATAATCTTCTTGTATCAAACTGTAAAACTTTAAAATCTGACAAATCTAAGTATGTGAAATACATGGAGTACCTCACATATTTCTGCTCATAATATAAACTGTGAGTAACTTGCATTAAAAAGTGGGAATACCTAGCAGAATCCAAGACATGCACATACTTATACACACACTCTACCAAGTTCTGATTTCTTCCTCCAGATAGATTTCTATAAACTATAAGGAAGCTAATAAATGTACAGCAGGGCTTTTCACAAATAAAGCCTTTGCAATTGAAAAACACTGAAATCAGTGTAACTAGCTACAAACAGAAACATTTTTAAAATCTAAGATATGTTTATACAATTAAAAGAAACTTAGCAAGTACATGTATAGGAGAGGGCACAATACCTACTTAGGCAAGCACAAGCACCTGTGTAGGATCCTCCACACCATATACTGTGCTGGCCCCACCCCAGGGGCTCGCTGAGCTGGTGAATGAGTCTGTGCATGGTAGTAATGTCTGTAATCCCAGAGCTGGGGAGGCTGAAAACAGGAGGAACACTAAGAGTCCAAGCTGTGCAGTGAGACCCTCTACCAAATATATATATATATATATATATATATATATATATATATATATATATATATATGATTTAAAAAGGAAATTCAATTTATGAAATGCAATTCCATAAATCCACTATGTAAATCTTAAAATAATGTTAAGCATGAAAATCAAGTTATACAACTACGCTTCCTATTATCATAAATATTAAGAATGCCTAATCGATGCCATAAGACATTCAAATAAGTTCAGTAAACATGTAAAAAGAAATTGCTATCTCTAAGAAGGGATGTGGGAGGATTTTCTCATTGAGGGTAAAAATGTAGTCACTGGTGTAAAATTAATGTGCTCTTCAATTAAAAGATTTGAAACAAATGTCAATATTAACACATTAAACCTATTTTAATGCCTAACTTTTAAATATGTTAAAACTATTTAAAATAGATTTTTAATATATAGGGAAACTGGGGTTTATTTCTTAAATCTGCAAATATTAAGTTATGCTAACAAATTATGATTCCCAAGATAATGTTTCTCAGAAAGTTAGTCTAAATATAAGTTCTTACTTGCAGAGCCAATAATTTCATTGATATATTGGTTAGTAGGCCTTACTACTTTGCTCTTTTATACTTATCAACAATCTTTCAGAAATTATCTAATAATTCAAATTATAGTATAAAAGTGAAATCTTTTTATATGTCTTTCCACCAGTATCTCACACATATTAAAGATAAATCACACTTTTGACTTCAACAAAACAAATAGCAAGCATTAGCAGAGGATTGGTAGATTTATTGTATATACTAAATAGTGCTTTTAAAAAATCATTCCAGATGTGACATATTTCCATATTGGTAAGGATTATTTTGTATTGTTCAGGAAGAAAATATTAGTGCCACAAATACATTTCAAATGTAACCAAATACATGTTTTGGTACAGAATTTAATTGAGCCCACATTTCAATAAAATAATATTGATACTTGATTTTTCAGTTCAAAGGCAAGTTAAATTTATATTCTAACAAAATAAAGTTTTAATTTACTTATGCTCACATGAATGGTAGACTTAAAATAGGTCTACTGAGAATATACTCCATAGAATCAAACACAGATGCTTAATAATAGAACCAGCTATACTTTTTAAGGACTCATCAAATTTGTTTTGCTTTCCTTTTCAATTATTTTTCAAAAGCTACTTGGATTAACATTGTAATCTTTGGAGCTATAACAGTGATAGACATCATGAAAATGCATGGTCCGAAGATGAATTTATGACTATCAAATATTTTAATTAACTTTATCTTAGCTTTTAATTTAATTTTACTTTTTTGAATAAAGACAAATAGCAGAAACAAAGACAGAAACAGGGTAACATAAAACAATACATACGTTACAGATTTTCAGAACAAGAATCGCAATTTAGCAATGATTATTACATTGCCTATTTTTGTCATCAAATCTGTTGCTCAGATTAACAGATATAGTTGTGAAAGATTGGACAAATAATTACGTATTAATGCCTTCAATAAACATTAATCTTTCTTATGTTTAAATATTTTAAATTTATTTTTAAAAGAGTATAATAAGAATTAATAAGACTTTAGAAATAGCATACATTTAGAAGACCAAGATGAGATGTATTTGACTATGATTTTTGTATTACACATTGATATTCTCAATGTAGTTGTTTAGATTGCAGATATCTGCATACAGAGGTAGTCAAAGTGAAAATTCTACAAATCAACTGCTATTGTAAAAAAATGTATGGAAATTAGTAATAAATTAATCATAGCCTTCATATATATATATATATATATATATATATATATATATATATATATATATATCCGCATGATCTTACCCCCTTCCTTCCTTTTTTCCTGTCCTTTCTCCTTTCCCTAATCTTTGTTATTTGGTTCTTATGTTGAGTTTATTTGTATTTTACAAAACTATTAAGCCTTTCAGGTTTTATTGATTTTTTTCAGGAGGACATGTGTATCTGATTTATTTCACTTACAACTATGGCTTCTACTTGCTTTCACTTACCTATAAAGGCCTCAAATTTTCTTTCTTTACAGCTGAGTAATAATTTGTTGCATAAAAATACTACATCTATTCCTCAGGTGAAGGGCATTTTGGTTATTTCGAAGATTTCACAAATCGTGGATACACATATATCAATGTGTGATGATGTTTTCATTGTTTTTGGTAAAATATCCAGCAGTGTATTTTGCAGTGTAGTTTTGCAGTGTAGTTTTTGGAGAAGTCTCCACATTGTTTTCAATAGTGTTATATGAGTCTACGTTCTCATTAACAGTAAACAAGTGTTCCTTTTTCTCCACAGCCTCCCCAGCATTTCTTAATAATTAGCTGATTTCTTTATGATATCCATTCTTTCAGAGATCAGATGATATATCAATGTTGTATTAATTTGCATTTTTCAAATGGCCAGTGCTGTGGAACATTTTTTTATGTATTTATTTTCCACTTATGTTTCTTATTCTGAGAAGTGTGTATTCATCTTAGGTACCATTTTTGGATTGGATCTTTGAATTTGGGGGCCTAAATTTTTTTGAGTTCTTTATAAATTCTATATATAAGACCTTTGTCTGAGGGATTGTTGGTTAAGACATTTTTCTAATTTATGGGTTGTCTTTTGGCTCTGTTGATGATTTTTTTTTTGACATGCAGAATCCTTTGAGGCAAACCCCATGCAGTTTGTTTTTTGTTCATGAACTGTCTGCCTACCTCTATGGCTTCAAAATTTCTACCTACTTTCTCTTCCAGTAGATTTAGTGTTTCTGTTTTAATGCTTAGATCTTTAATCCATTTTGACCTTACTTTATTGTAGATGTCAATCTAGTTTTAGTTGTTGCTATATGGAGAGCCAGGTTTTCCAGGGCAATTTGCTAAAGAGGCTATCTTTCTTGTGGTGAATGTTTCACTCCTTTGTGAAAGATGAGATGGCTGAATGTGTTTGTAGTTATATCCACATTTTCTAATATATTTTATTGATCCTCTGGTTTTGTCGTTATTGTTGTTGTTCTCAGGTGTTTGTATTTGTTTTTGGTTTTTTTGCCAGTAGGCTTTTAATTAAATCACAGTAGCTTTACAGTATAATTTCAAGTCAGAGATTGCTTTTGTAGTGGCCTTTGGCATTATAGATCGTTCCCCCATATAAATTTTAAGAATGTTTTCTCTAGATCTGTAAGTTACACCAATGATATATTGGTAAGGATTGCATTAAATCTGTGTATCAATTTTGGGAGTAGGGCCTTTTTCACAATGTTGGTTTTTCCATTCAAGTGAAAGGATATCCTTCCATTTTCTGAAATCCTCTTTGATCTCTCTTTCCAGAATACTGTAATTTTCATTGTATAACTCTTTTACTTCATCTGGTAGATCAATTCCTAAGTATTTCATTTTTTGAATCCTATTATGAAGGATTCATGTTCTTTCCCTAATTTCTCTCCCCATAAGTCTGTTATCTGTACAGAAGGATACTATTGATTTTGGGGTATTTACTTTGTAGCCTGCTATGTTATTGAATTTGGTCATTAATTCTAGGGGCTTCTCAGTGGATTTTGGGGGCATCTTACAAGTGCAGTATCAAATCAGCTGTGAATAATGATAGCTTAACTTCTTCTTTACCTATTCTTATTCCCTTTATTTCTCTGTTGTATCTAATGGCTTTAGCTAATGATTCCAGAACTATATTGAATAGGAGTGGTGATAGAGGACAACTCTGTCTTGTATGTGATTTAAGAGTAAAAGCTTTCAGGTTTTCACCATTTAGAATTATGTGGACTGTTGGTTTCTTACAAATGGCTTTTATCAGTTTGAAATGAAAGCCATCAATTCCAATTTTCCGTAGGGTTTTTTTTTTTTTTAACTTTTTATTTATTTATTTATTTTTCTTGTTTCAGAACCTTTGTTTGTTTATTCACTCATTTTTGTGGCCGACTCAGCCCACCCTGAGGGCAGGTCTGGCGCAGCATGTGGTGCCGGGGATCGAACCGCAGTCCCTGAAGCCGCCCAAGCTTCCCCAAGCAGGCGCTTTAGACCACTGAGCCATCCCGCCGGGCCCCTCCGTAGGGTTTTGAACATGAATGAGTACTGGACTTTGTCAAAAATCTTTTCTGACACATGGTTTGGGTGTTGGCATTATTTATATAGTGTGTTACATTTATAAACTTGTTTATAAATCATTCTTTGGTCCCTTGCATGATCCCACCTGTCCATGGTGTGTGATCTTCTTGATGATTTGCTATATTCAATTTGCTAACAATTAATTGAGTTTATTTTCATTTATGTTCACAGTGGAAATTGATCTCTACTTCTCTTATTTGGTTGAAACCTGCTACATTTTTAGTATCAGTATAGTATTTGCCTTCAGGAATGATTTTCGGAGTATAGCGTTCTTTCCAATTCCTTTGAAGATTTTGATGAGTATTGGTATTAAATGTTCTCTAAATTTCGTATAGAATTTGACTGTGAATCCATTAGGACCTAGGTTTTTGTTAGTAAGTATATGTATATTTTCAATTTTATTGGCAGAAATCGGGTTATTGATAGTTTATACGACTTCTGAATTCATTTTTGGTTATTTGTACCTATATAGGTATCTGTCCATTTCTTCTGTGTCTTCAATCATGTGACAGTAAAGATTTTCAAAACAGCTATTAATTATCTTGTGAATTTCCCAAAGATCTATACTGACTTCATTTGTTTCACTACTTACTGCTCAGACTTGACCCTTTTCTTTTGTCTTTCTGATGAGTTTCAATAGGGTTTTATCAATTTTACTTAATCTTTCCAAGAACCAGCTTTTTGACTTGTTAATTCTTTGTATTGTTTTCTTTGACTCAGTTGCATAGATTTCTACTCTAATTTTTATATTGTCCTCCCATCTTTGGGCCTTAGGCTTGGTTTGCTCTTTGTTTTCTAGAAGCTTGAGGTACAGCACGAGGATATTTATTTATTCCCATTCTGTTTTCTTTTTTTTTTTTTTTTTTTTTTTTTTTTTTTTTTTTTTTTTTTTTTTTTTTTTTTTTTTTTTTTTTTTTTTTTTTTTTTTTTTTTTTTTTTTTTTTTTTTTTTTTTTTTTTTTTTTTTTTTTTTTTTTTTTTTTTTTTTTTTTTTTTTTTTTTTTTTTTTTTTTTTTTTT
>PVJA010033147.1:0-23555 GCA_004027025.1 Myocastor coypus | reverse complement strand
AAGAACTTTAAAGAAGAAAACAAGAACTTAAGGGCATAACACAGCTGAATGTGTTATGGATTAAACAACGAAGTGACTGGAAGCAGACAAAGCAGAAAACATCAATAGCAAAACCATACACTTATGTACACAGGATAAATCAGATATTGGTCTCAAGAACCTTCAAAAGGTTCAGCATATTGACTATAGCACAATGTAATGCTAAAACCATGTTTGGAATACATGTCACTCTTGTCTTTTTGATATGTACTGCTCCTGGTGTAAACTCAGTTATTGTCATTCTCTCAAGAGTAGTACTTGAAAATAAGAGGCTCTGCATAAGCTTTAGTCCACAAAGCTATCAGGCTGGTCCTCCACCAATACTCTTGATATTGACCGTGTGTGTGTGTGTGTGTGTGTGTGTGTGCATGTGTGTGCATGTGCACACCCATGCCCATGTGCATTTCAATTCAGTAACTGTATTTTTTTTTTGGTGGGACCAGGGTTCAAACTAACGACCTTGCACTTGCCAGGCAGGCACTTGTGCCATGGAGCTATCTCCCTGGCCCCTTCAATTCAGTAACTACAAATGCAACCATTACTTGTTAATACACACCCAGGTTGCTCCCAGTATCGTACCATTAGTAATACTATAACAAATATCTTTATATCCTATGCATCCTTATATACCAGTGTTTTGTGAATCTTCCATATTGATTCAAAACAAATAATACTGAGTTGAAGGATACCATCTTATTTTCACAGAAACTACCAAATTGCTTTCCAAACCAATGTATCAATTCACATTCATCTCAGAATTGCTTTAACAATAGCAATTTTCCCCAGTTTTCCTAGCCGAGAATTTTATCAAATATGTCAGTTTAAATCCTCAAACACAGGGCCATTTAATTCAATAGCTCCGTAATTTATTTTCTTCACCAATTTAATTTGTCTATGTTCTCAAAGTGTCTGCTGATGCCTAGAAATTTCTTCTTCCTCTGATGAGACAAATAACCAGAGACACTGGCATAAAAAAGAGCTTGTTAAAAGGATGGTAAGTTATTCACAGACTTATTAAAGTCGATGGAGAGACAGGGACAGGCCTAAAAACAGTCAACACATCTACCAACACAAGCCAGAACAACCATCAAACTGTGGCACAGAACTGGTCAGAAAAAAAATTAGAACATTTCAAAATCATGAAACAAAACATTGGGTTGCACTTCCAATTCTGCTCCAAGAAAATCATGCTTGCAGCAATTTTCAGCTGTCTCCAGAGAATTCTCTTTTGTGATGCTGTGAAATATATATTTGGTCTCTGCCCCTGGTTTCTGAAGCAGAGCTTCTAGTGCCCTTTGCAGATAGAATTCTGGAAAATAGCTTGTTTCAATGAGTGTAGTCTTGTGGGTCCTAGATAGGCTCAGGATTAGGAGCTGGTTGCCAGTGTGAGGAACCATGGGAATTTTTTAACCCTACCCAAAAATACCAGAGCAGAAAGATGTGCTGAATATTGTAGTTAGTTGATGATCAATTATGTAATCCATCACTCCTGTATAATAATGTCTCTATAAAATCCCAAAATATCAAAGTGCGGAAAATCTGTAAATTGTGGAACAAGAAGAAATAACCAGTAGGTGATGTGCCCAGAAAGGGCATGGAAATCCCATGACCATTACTCACTTCTTTTCCTATGCATCTGGCTTCCATGTGGCTATTGACCTGCAGATTTTATAAAAAGCTTTTCCCTGATTTTCTAAGTCACTCTAGTAAATTACAGAAGAGGAGACAGGAGGTGCTGTGGCATTCCTGATTGATAGTCCATCAGCCACATAAATCACAACCTGGAGTTTGTGCCATTTTTTGAATGGAGTAGGAGGAAGGACATCTTATAAAATTAATGCCTTAACTTGTGGAACCTGATAGTAACTCTGAGAAGATAGTGTTAAATTTGAATTGAATTGAAGGTACCCAGCCAGTATCTTTGGAGAAAATTTTGTCGTCAGGAGATAATCCTAACACATTTTGATGATCAAAGCACATAAAGAATTTTTTTCATCAAACATAATCATCTCTGCATTGACACCACTTGAAGAAATCTCAATCACAGTGTAGGATAACTTGTAAAACTGTGACAACTAAAGTTTTCAACTTTTCTGGTAGGACCAATCTGTGTCTCCCACTAAAACTAGTAAGATGATAATTCCACATTGCATAGAAAGATATATCAGTGCTACATAGTGATAAAAAATTAGTTGAAGTCTGTGCTCTTGTACACTATGCTGACTTGAGACTTTATCCTCAATTCAATATTAGAAAATGTTAAATGAATTTTGCATGCATGGTGCCATAATGTTTGTGTTTAGACATCCTGTTGATATAGTAGTGAAGGTCATTGAAGGAGTTTCAGATTAGCAACCAGAGATCTTCCATGACCTAGTTACTTTCTTGTCATTGATACACAATACCCAGTACAGTATCCACAAGTAAAATGAGGAGAAGGTTATTTTGGTGCAGTTTTCAGATATTTCAGTCCACAGGCTTGCTCCAAGGCAAGAAAGCACAAATCAGTGAGCTCTGGAAGAAGAAAAATAGCTCAAGACATGGTGAGAAACAGAGAGCAATCAAGGAAGAAGCAGGAAGCAGATCAGCCCAGGTCACACCCCTTGACCCACCTCCTCCAAACAGGCTTCTCTTTCCAAATCACATTTAGCCAAAACCAGTAAAAGAATCCAGTGATAAGTAGCATGCCCTCAAGAGCCAATCACCTCCCAAAAGCCCCATCGAAGAGCTCAGAGGCATTGAAAGGACATATTGAGGTAACCATACTATATGATAATATTAGTATAAGAATCTCAAAAATGGTGGTAGGTGAGCTAAGATAGCAGCAATAGAAAATGAAGAAAGGAAAATACACACTTAGGAGATAGAATGGGCACATAAGACAAAGTTATTGGAGAACAGAAAAGAGACATTGGTTATATAATCTATAATGCCAAGACTGTTGCATTATAGCTTAGACAAGTATGTCAAATAGGACATCACTGTCAAACTCGGAATACGAAAAAGAAGAGTCTAGTTGATGAATCAGCATAGAGTCTAAGATACCTGTGTAACCTTCTTCCAGCTAGCCATGGAGCTTACTGAGCCTGGCTACATTTGCGTAATACAGCATCCATGCATTGCATCATTTGGGCTGGACTTCATTTTTCAGATTATATTCACCTTAGCCTTGTAAGTGTTGACCACAGGGGCATCTTTTTTTTTTTTTTTTTTTTTTTTTTTTTTTTTTTTTTTTTTTTTTTTTTTTTTTTTTTTTTTTTTTTTTTTTTTTTTTTTTTTTTTTTTTTTTTTTTTTTTTTTTTTTGTCTTTTTGAGACAGGGTCTCATTATGCAGTTCAGGCTGGCCTTGAGCTCACTTTGGTAGCCCAGGCTGGTCTCGAACTCGCACCGATCCTCCTGCCTCAGCCTCCCGAGTTCTAGGATTACAGGCATGCGCCACCACACCCGGCCACAGGGGCATCTTGTATGAGATTTAGAAGACTGAAGTGAAGTAGCAGCCACACCAGTCTTTGACTCTTGGTGCAGGTGAATAATAAAGGAAAGCTATTTCTGCTATAGGAAAACACTATTATCAGAGCAAGAGGCTAAGTGGAAGCAAGAGACGGCTATGAGTTCCAAGATCATCTTCATAAGTATGCACAACAAAGAGGCTCAAGTTTAACTTCTTGAGTTTTGGCTCTGCTTTTATGGTTCTGTGTTATCCATGTCTCCTTTCCTGAGTGGTACTCTGATAAATGACAAAAGAGAGAGCCTCCCCAATGAACCAGCTTTGTAGATTACATTAAGTCAAATCTCTGTAGAAAACCTCTTACCAGTTCTTCTCTAATCAAACCTTGAGTGATGCAATAAAAATGGTGTATATAGAACTCTGTCATTTGTACGCCTTTGTGTACATAGTCCAGATCTTTAAGCACTTTGCCCCTGTAGCAAATAATCAGTAGTTTATAGTTCTACTAACCTAAGACACTGATATTCAATTAGTTAGCATCAAGCAAAATCAGAAATTATATTATGATACATAAATAGTTTAAAATAGATTGGCAAACATTTCATGCAAGGGTCATATGTTAAATATTTTAAGATTCCTATATCATAGGGCTCTATTGCAGCTATTCTGTTCTTAACATTATTGAATATAAACTATACACAATTCATAAATAATTATGTATCAGTGAAATTTTATGTTAAAACCCTGTATTGGATTTTTCCAAGAGAACCAGAGTGCCAGTTCCTCTTATAGAAGACATGGCACATATTCTTCATCATAAATGAACTCTTACATAATCTCAATGCAGTGATTCAGCATCAGCTTCATGCCCTCTGAGGATGCACAGACTTGAAGCACAGCCGAAAAGCTATGGGAAAGACAGTCAAGTGGGAAAGCCAAATATAACCCTAGCACAAGTCCTGGATGATACCTGCTTCATCTGTCAGATGTGCAAGTGACAGCACATCAGATGATTACACTGCACCACACTTTGCATTGACCCAGTTGATGCTGAATAGAGCAAAGACATTCATCTCCATAACCCTCACCTAGTTACAGAAACTGAAGCAAAATTGTGCTCGTTGTATTAAGTCACTAATTTTTGAGTGATTTCAAATGTCACTGGACTATAATGGTATGCAGAGACTTTCCAATTTCTACAGTGATGGAACCTTATAGAAGTTTTGCCAATTCACTCACCTGCTGACTTGAATTTTAGTACTTATTATAATTCAATAGGGATAATCATCTGGCTGATGAAGAAATTGTCGCAATAATTCAAATAGAAAACTGGAAAAATCACCAAGAGAACCATCAAAAGCCATAGAGAGAATTCAAGAGGCAAGACCCAATGACTTAATCTGGAACTGGGCCAAAACTCTAGGTTTGATACTTCTAAATTTCAAAAGCAATGCCAGCGGACATTTTATGGCCAACCCAGACCAGGCCTTCTGCTGGCCCAACCATCTTTATGTGAAACAGGATACCACTGCAAGCTAGTAGGCCAGTGAATTTTGAGATGAGAAGTTTGGCACTTAATTCGTTTGGGCCACAGAGCTTTCAATAGAAGTATAAATCAAATAAGAAAAGTTTGCTCCTAAGATAAGTGAATATCTGCAGACTAGTTAACAATTGCTTCACTGGAGGTTAATTTTTACATTCCAGATAAAATGTAATTTGAAGGTTGGAGTAATAAGATGTACACTCTCTAAATCTGAATGCTGGGGTGGAAAAAAACTACAGCTGAGAACATTTTTTCATGAGATCAAAGATGGCACTGGAGTTGAAAAAGAAAACAAAGTATAAATATAAAATTATAGGATTATGATTCCATGATAAGGCAAGGCATGAGAAGAATGGGTGTTGCTTGTGTGAGTCACTGTAAGTGAATATGTACATTAATAGTGGATAAATCTTAACAGAATGAAATATGAATGCCTTCACTTGCATAACTTTGCAGCCCCTTACCTTTTCAAAACTAGACCTGCTTGAACCAAATCTAATTTGTATTCTTTGCCAAAATTTCAGAACTTTTCCACTCAAAATTATTTCCCCAAAATGTCCTTAGGGAATTGTTTTGGAGTAGAAAAAACATGGACTTGTACAATACTGCATTTACACAGAAATCATACCTGCCACCAGCTAACTGTGTAAACTGGAAAGATTTTTCTTCCTACTGTACTAGAGGGCCTTATGCTGAGCTACATCCTCAGCTCCTTCTTATTATTTATTTTGAAGGTACATAAAACATGAAGTTGCCCAGGCCAAGACTGAAATTTTGGTTCTCCTATCACAGCAACCCAGAATATTGGTATTACACATTTATGTCACTATACTCAGAAAATATGAGGGTTTTTTTTTCTTTGCAATCGTCAGTTCCAACACCTTTAAAATCCAGATGTAGTTTTCACCCATATAGTGGTTAAACTGCTCAAAACAATGTTTATGAAATATTTATCACAGTACCTTAGGAACTGTAAGGCAATTTCAGCCAAGGTAAATTTTCTCAGTCCCCACTGATTCTCTATAACTATTTATACTTCATAATCTAGATGTAATGTCACTTCTTCTGTGAGGACCTTGCCAAGACATTTAAGCAAAGTTTAGTTGCTTCAGGCTGTCACAGCACTAGTCTACATTATATTGTCTTAATATGAGTACGTATTTTGTCTAACCGATTGTAGACTTATGTCTGGTACCTTTATGGTTAAGGTCTAGGAATTTTTTTGTTTTGCAATAAATGCATCCATAAACATGCCATTTATAAAAATTAGTATGTGTTACTTGAGGGAGCTGAAATGTGGATTACTCAGCATTTGGAAATGTTTTGGCCTGTGTTGTAGAGTCTCTCTCTCTCTCTCTCTCTCTCTCTCTCTCTCTCTCTCTCTCTCATCTACCTATCTATCTATCTGCTTCCTCTGTCTGTCTCACCTGGTTCTCCCTTGCTGAATCATCATTTTTCTTTCTTTCATCTAGGAGCATCCTCTGCTCTTTTCAAGACCTTATCCCTCAAGTTTTTTCAGGTTAATTCAATTTGTTTGGGTAAAATAAATCCTCTTAGTGAAATGTCACCAATGAACTCTGTAAAGTACTCTAAAAGTGTGTAAGTTGACACATCACACACTTCCCGGAAAAGTCATAGCAATTGCAATTAAAAATTGCATAAATGAATAGTTCAGAAGTTTTAAATGGTATCCTGTTCTAGGTAGTTTGATGGAATCTTATGCTGTCCTGCACCATTATGCCTCGATGTGAATCATCCCACTGTCCAGTGTATCCACACTGTATGTGCTAAGTGCTTTATAATCACTCATAACCACCTTAGTTGTCAAATCAACTCTTATAATATTGCAGTGCTCCTATTCACACTTTCTTATGCATACATATGCATATCAATGCTAGAAATTTTATTAAAGTTTATTATAATTATTCTATTTTATTATTAGTTTTTTGTTATTACTCCCTTATTGTGTGTAATATATAAATTAAACTTTACCATAAAGATGCACAGTAGGAAAGAATGATGTAAATACGGTATGAGCTACAATTTCAGGAATTCACTGGTGTTCTTGAAATATATTAATCCATGGAAACTGGTGTCTACTGTAGTATAATATGTATCTTGTGATTTTATGTTTTATATCTGTGCCTGTTATGTGTACCTGTTTTATCATTATATTGTACAGTATTATAATTATTTTAAGGTACATGTTATTCTGTTTTATTATGCTATCTTGTCTTGCCACTTTCCTTGGCTTTGATCTACAGTAGTCCTTACCAGTTATAATATCTCATGTGCCAAAATGCATATCCTTAGAATTAGATAAATGTATTTGTTTCTGTAGCAAATGAAATTTTAGTTTCCAAGAATTGAAAAGTTACTTCACTTTGTGTAAACAGAATCTTACTACAGAAACATAATTCAGTCTTCTTAAAATTTTGCAAGATATGTAGCTGGTAATAACTTTTTAAGTGATATGTAGTGACTAGATAATGTAGGACCCTGCTGGGAGCTGGAATATTTGGAAATGTTTGGAAAAGTCAAGGTCAGTGTGACCCTTTAAGTCTTTAATCCTGTTAGGGAGGTTTGGGCTGTAAACAAAAGATTTATGATTCCAAAAGTACAACTAGACAAACTAGCCAGGTTAAAGAAGATCATTTATTACTCTTCAGATTTGTGAAAGGGCATCATGTTAGTATAGATTTATGATGATTTTATTAATTGATCATTACTGTACACACTCTGAGAGCTTTCACCATACTTTTCCTTCTCACCTATAACTTCAAAATTGTTTTTCTTTAAATGAAAATTAGTTGGAAAAACACACTAAATATGGTGGGTAATTGATTACTCAAAAATCTCGTATTTTCTGTCATGTAATCAAAATGCCATACTTATTTTCTTTGCATGGAAATTTATTGTAAGGAAATAGCATATATTATATTGAAATAATATGCATTAAGTCCTTATTCAGTAGAATGATTTTTCTGAAGCTTTAAGTTTATTGAGAGCAAAGAATTTGTCAACTCTGTTAAAGAAATAGTTATGCTACCATGATCTCTATAACACAAGATATTGCTTTTATATATATTGGAAATTTTCACTGAAAATGTGAGAAATAATTGATGTGAATTATTTAACTATAAATAATATGATCACAATTTTATGAACTATGATATTAGAAAAACATGTTTTACTTTATTTCAGTTAGCTCAATAAAATGATATGCCTATTTCAGTGTTCAGAGACTATAAAAATTTCAAATTAATAAAACTATTTATAAAAAATGTCACAACAGAAGAAAAGGACATATAATTAAAAAATATTTTTCAAAGAAAAATATTTAAGGTAGATCTCGCAAAATAAATAGCTTTGAGCGGCATTTTAAAGACTTGACAGTGATTAAATTAGCCAATACTCTTAAAATTATGCAATATACATGTTAAACAGTACTGCTTTAAAATTCACAGTTGTTCTCTTAAGATTCTTCTCTTTGTTTCTCTCATTGCTATAAACTGATTCTGTTTACCTGAGGTAAACTCTTTTGTCTTGGTTTTATCAAACACTTCAAGAAAGTTAATTTGTCACTGCTCTGAATAGTAACATGGATGAAGGAGAAAAAAACAATAAAACCTAGATTTCTACTAAGTGTTTTCACGTGTATCTTTTTATCTACATTGTCATACAGGTGATACATATTTGGATGAAATCAAATGAAGCCAAAATACAAATCTTGGAGCCAGGGAAACAGCTCAGTGGCCTAAGTATCTGCCTGGCAAGCACAGGGATCAGGGTTTAATCCCCAGTACTGCGTGTTGTGCTGGACCACGCTCAGCCAGTCACTAAAACTGGGTCTGGTGGTGCACACCTGTAATCCCAGCACTAGGTAGGCTATAAGGAGGATCACTATGAGTCTGAGCTGTGTAGTGATACCCTGTACCAAAGAGAGAGAGAGAGAGAGAGAGAGAGAGAGAGAGAAAGAGAGAGAGAGAGAGAGAGAGAGACAGACAGACAGACAGACAGACAGACAGACAGACAGACAGAAAGAAAGAAAGAAAGAAAGAAAGAAAGAAAGAAAGGGATAAAAATACAAATCTTAGTCTCTCACTGTAGAAGCCTATGTTTTCTAATGGACACTTGTATAGGTTTTCATTTTTATTTTTTCCTGACAGAAAGAATAAGCTATGTCATTTATTGTTTTTATAAACAAAATGTCTATCATTGTAGTAATTAGGCTTTGCAGAGAAACAGAATTATACCAGAATACATGTATCCATATTTTTATAGGTTGACAGTTAGATGAATGATATATAGGATGATAGTTCTACGTAATTGTCAACTTGATTGAATTGGGAGCTGCCTATAATTAAGAAACAGATATCCCACGAGTCACCCTGTATAAGCTGTACACCCTGGAAATCCAGGGATATAACTTGAAAGCCTGAGAACCAGTGACTCAAATGGAGGTCAGTGTCCCTGTTCTACTGGACAGGCAGAGTGAATCAACTATTCTCCTCTATTTCGACCTTTTCAGGCCTTCAGTATTTTGGATGATGTCAAGATGGGCTGAGAAAATCTTTCCAATGCTTATGTTTTTTGGAAACATTCTTATGCATATCTGGACATCTGGAATCCCAGTCAAGTTGACACATAAAATTATCATGAAAATTGTGAACTATTTATTATGTTTTCATTAGTATGACTGACAAGTAATAAAATGCAATCTTTTCAGTGCACAGTTCAATTAATTTTGGCAAATATATGAACCAAGTTAGCCATCACTCAATAAAGATAAGGAGCATTTCTATGCCCTGGGGAGTTTCCTTTTCCCTCTTTTTCTGGTATTTCCCATTCCATACAGCCTGAGAGGCAACCACCAGCCCTATTTCTCTCCTATCACATATTTAACCAGACAGGATGGTCTCCTTCATGTCTGGCTTCTTTATTTTTATTTATTTATTTATTTTTATTTATTTATTTATTTATTTATTTATTTATTTTTCTTGTTTCAGAACCTTTGTTTGTTTTATTCATTCATTTTTATGGCCGGCTCAGCCCGCCCCGAGGGCAGGGCTGGCGCAGCATGTGGTGCCGGGGATCGAACTGCAGTCACCCAAGCTTTCCCAAGCGGGCGCTTTAGACCACTGAGCCATCCCACCAGGCCCCCTGGCTTCTTTAATTTAACATAAAGTTTCTGAAATACACCTATGTGCTTCTATGTATCTATAGCTTGTTCCTTTTTTCATCCTGTTGTACCATTGTAGAATCATAACATCATGTGTTAAATTACTGACCAGTTGATGGACATTTGGGATGTGATCCTGGAGTTATTGTAAAAGAAAGCTGCAATGAATATTCTCATATAAACATTTTTGTTGTGGGCATATGCTTTCATTTCTTTTATGCAAATACATAGGAGAGAAATTGATTAACTGTATGGTAAGTATAAATTTGACTTCAAAGCAATTTGCCTAATCCTTGTCCAAAGCTGAAACTTTTTTTTCCCCAGCCAGCTTATGCAAGCCCCAGTTGATCCACGCCCATGCCCGCAGTACTGTTGGTTGTTGCAATTTAACCATTGTAGTAATATTAAGTGTTCTTTAGTCCTGGCCTTAAGCAAAATACATTTTCCTGAATATTAATGGCACAAATGACTCTTCATGAGTCTATTCATTGCTATACATTTCCCCTTATGAACTACCTCCTTTAGAATTTTTTGCCTACTTTAAATAAGGTTTGTCTTTTATTACTAAGAATTAAAGTTTTATAGAACTTTTATTTTAAAAAACCTTTTGTTTAGTACATATATTGTTCAAATTCTAACTGTGTGGCTTTTATACATTTTTATCAATGTTACTGATAAATAAAATTTAATGCTATAAAGACCAATGTAGAATTTTTTCCTTTTATGAATTTCTCTTTCTCTGTCCTCTTTAAGAAATAATTGTCTATGTCATAATTATAAAAATGTACTTTAAATTTTTCCTATAAGTTCTGCATGTTTAACTTTTCCTTCTTTGGTCTATAACTCCTCCTACATTAGTCCCTCTGGCTATTACCTTGAGATACTAACAGTTAATATCTAGGATTGTATTTGTTCTTGAAAATGAAGAAACCCTGCCTCAGCTTTGAATAGATCAAATTTCTTATTCTAGAGCAAACTTGCTTTATGCTATCATGATTTAAAAGAAGCAATCTTAGAGTAACTTAGGTATACTTAAATATAACTTCTATCTTGTATAAGATAGTGATACTATGTATTTTAATACACTTTTATGAAATTGTACATTTAAAATGTTAAATTTTTAAGAGAGCTAAGTAAACACATCATGATACTAATGAAGTGGAACAGCAAAGACATGTGTCAAGAAAATACGGCAATTTTTATTCAAAAGTCTGCATGCTTGCTGCTCTGATTTCACACTTAGAGCATTAGCCCCGATCCAGTTTGCTCAGTAATGTTGAAAAATATCAGCCTCAGGGAATGCACCAAGTCCCAGTCTTGCTTTCCTTCATATTCAAAGTTGGCTACTCACTCTACTGACTCACTTCACTTTAAGAAAATTTAACTCCTGAAGTATCCTTAACCTAAAAGTAGCTTAGATCAACCTTGAAAATTTCAAGTGTCATTTTGATTGACAAACCATAAAAGAAGCAGTGAAGCACGTTTTCTGGTACAAAAAGTTGCTAGACTGCAGTTCTGAATTTCTAGGGCATCGTTAAATATCTTGACCCCCAACAAAAGCAGATTTCCTTGCCAAAAGCAAACGTAATCAGTTTCTGAATTACTTTTCATGGAACCGGATTTCAACCATTTTGTGCACTTCTAATGTAAACAAGCTTGGCAAGAAGCAGTATTTGTGGGAAACAGGTGGACAGAAAAGCTACAAAAGAAGCAAGCTGCTCTCATTCTCCTTCTGGATGAGTGCAAGCAGGAAGACTGCAAACGCACTCCTCTCACTTCTCTTGCCATTCAGGAAGGGGCCCAGTGTTTTTTGTATCTCAGGGAAGGCCGCAGCCCTGTACAGGACTTGACAAATTGTGGGTTCAGAAAAGGAATGTCACCGAGGCAAAGTGCTAAGGTGGACAGAAAAGTACTCTCCAACAACTTACTTTGCTGAATCTAGTCTCACGGCCTCACCCATTTCAGCACATGACAGAGTTCCCCTTGCTGATTGGTGCGGCATCATGGCCATTTTCACTGGATGCAATTTGCTATGGCAAACTTTTAATTAGAAAGTTTTTTCATGCAAAAAGGCAATGCTACCCCTTCCCCTTCAAAATCAATGAAAAGAAAATGTCACCGAAATTCACCACAAATTGGCCTCTTTCTTTAAAGCTTCTTTACTGCAGCAGTCAACCATCAGTGACATCACTCAGTATCTAGAAACTTTGACAGTCAATACCCTCATTGTTCTATGTGCACATCCTACTCCTGCTAAGTTCTACAAAATGCTGTATGTGGCTTCAAGATAAGTCCTGAGGGGATTTGACTGACCTTGTCAGATACAAAAGTTACATGTTTTGTTATATAGGTCTTACTTGAACTTGGCTTTAACCACCCAGTAGAAAATTTTAACCACAAGGCATAAAAAGTAAAGCCAGATTAGTATGTTGATTTGTAAAAGGCTCAAGTAAACAGCTTCTGGCATTGCCAGTTCTGCTGATAACCCACTACTATTATGGAATATAGGACTATACATACAACTACTTGCTCCTAGTTCAATTAGAAGAAATATTTGTGCCAATAGTGTTTAGAAAACTTATATCTGCATCCTGCGCTCCAAACAACTACTATGAGTTGTATTGATTATTGTGGCTGCCCTACTGATGTGTTCTGAAACTGTCTCATTGCTATTTCTTCCTTGTTGAAATTGATAAAAATGTTTAAAAAAGAAAAAATTCAAAACCATGTCCTAAGCTTTTTGTTTTCCCCTTCCTAATATTCCTTAGTCAGAACTCATAATTAAGTAAATGAGAGTTTAATAATGATAACTGTCTCCACAGTCCTGAAGTTATTTTCTAGAGAATGACAAAGCAAAAGCAGAGAAAGTGGATTGTTTCAAGGTAACCTGGAGAGCTGTTGTGCATTTTTGTTCTAGTCAACAGAAAGAAAAAAATTTCAAGGACCAGCCAAATAGCTCAGTGGATTAAAGCACCTGAAATCAAGCGCAGGGGCTGGGGGTTTGATCTCCAGGCCTGCCATGCTGCCCTACCCCCGCGGTATGCTGAGACAGCAATGGAGACTGGGCATGGTGGCACGTGCGTGTGATCCCAGCTTTTGAGAGGCTGTAAACAGGCAGATCCCTACAAGTTCGATCTAGTAGTGAGACCCTGAACACCCTGTAGACCCTTCCCTAAAATACAAAAAAAAAAAAAAAAAGAAAAAAGAAGGAAAGAAAATCAGTCTAGTCCTTTTAGTAAATCCTGAAATGTAATAGTAAGAACAGAGAAAGGAAAACACTTTAAATGCTCCAAAGTCATCACTAACAATGGCTAGAAATTGTATTTCCCACATACATAAATTGTGCTTACCTTACATGTAAGCTTTTCTTTATAATACTGAAAAACAGTGACCCTTTGTCCAGATTCATTGAAAGAGTCCCAGTCAGCGAAGTCATTAGTACACTAGTTGGGGGTTCCATTATTGCTGAGCATAATAGAAACTGGAATAGCAATGACTGAGATATTGAGTTTTCTGCTTTGGGACCACTCAGCTCATGTAGCTTAAACTGAAGTTGACACATTAAATGAATTTATTAGTCTCACTTTGTTCCAAGACTAGACGGTAGTCCAGCTCACACACATTGACATCTTTGGGGTTATATAACTTATTCCAGAAGGGACATATTAAAATCACATTTTTTTTCTCAAATGGTAAGCTTTCCCAAGGCTAGTTCTTTGAGTTGATGTCATATGGCAGTGAAACTACCACTTAAACCACCTGGGGAATTTAGTATGAATGTCAGGGTATCATTCTGCAAACTTAAAGTATAGCCTTTAAGATGAGATTTTTATAAGAAAATGACGTGCTCCACCCATATCCTGCAGCAGACTTAGGCTGTGTGCTCAGTCTCAAAGCTAAAGATTTGAGGCAAGAATGAAGCCTTCCCAGAGGAGTAATAAAATTGAGTTAAGATTACATAGTAGAAAATAATTAGGAAATAGGCCAAATATATAAGTAGTTTTTCCATACAGAATTATTTATTTAACTGGCTCTAAAATATAATTAACATTTTTATGATCAGTAGTAGCTAAGTTACTGGTATAATGTAATTCAAATATCTTGTGTATGAACAAACTTTATTCTTCCTGGTGGTATAAAAATATCAAACAAAAGCAAATTAGAAACAGAGGCACCACAGTATGTACCAATGCCATTCCTGGATATATATCCAAAGACAATTTTATCGGTACACCAGGAGACACCTCACACTTGTGTGATCTGCAGCACTCTTTGTGGTGGCCAAGGAATGGAAACACCCTATGTATGTCTCCGTGGGTTTGAAAAGGGAGCCCTAGCCGGGCGTGGTGGCTCACACCTGTAATCCCAGCACTTGGGAGGCTGAGGCAGGAGGATTGGTGCGAGTTCGAGACCAGCCTGGGCTACAAAAGTGAGCTCAAGGCCAGCCTCAACTGCATAGCAAGACCCTGTCTCAAAAAGACAAAAAAAAAGAAAAGAAAAGGGAGCCCTGCCACTTACAGAAACATGGCTAGGATGGGCATTGCTATGCTAAGTGACATAAACAAAGGTGAATACCACAACTTCCTTGTATGTGGTGGCTATATGTATTGAGCTCATAGGAAGAGAAAGTAGGATAGTGGCTACCAGGAGGAGAAAAGAATGAGACAATAGAGAGGGAGGCAACAGGTATAGGTGGGCAGTTGGACAGAGCCTGTAGTTCAGCAGGTTAACCATGGTCAGCAATGAACTGTGCACAATAAAGCAGCTGGTTGTGAGAATTGTGAATGATGCCAGCACAAAAGCGTGGTAAATATAGAAGGTATCCCAACTATCTTGACCTTTTCATTACATATTGTATACATGTATTGACATCATATCTTACCCCATAAATGTGTAAACTTATGGGCCAATTTAACATGAAAAATGTTTTGTTAAGTATATTATATGTATATATATGTATATATACATATACATACTTATATGTATATATATATATATATATATATGTGTGTGTGTGTGTGTGTGTGTGTGTGTGTGTGCATTCATTACAAGATTTTTATACCTATAAATGCTATATCCTGGTTCCTTTTATTTTTAGTCTTCTCCCCCATTTCAGTGCCTCTTCCCTTTCTCATTTACAATGATTTGCTTCCATTTTATCCTACTTTTATTGTTTTTATTTCTTTTCTGTTCCTTCATTTCCCACCTCACCACTCCCTAGTTCCTATTTCTTTTGAAATTTTTTTCCCATTTCACAATATCTATCGTAAACGTTGGTCCTTGTATAACTTCTCGGCTTCTAATATCAAAGAAACAATGCAAAATTAATACACCATGCCTGATTTATTTTGTTTAAGAGTATAGGCTCAATGTGCATACATTTACCTAATAATATCTCAAGTTTTTCCTGCTTTATGGCTGACTAGTACTCCATTATATTTTTTTAAAACACAGAGATTTTATCCATTCTTCAAATGATGGGTATTTGGATTGCTTCCAAGATTTAGATATTGCAAACTGTATTGATATAAACATGGATCCATATGAATCAATGTAGTATGGTATTTTTAATTCTGGGAAAATGACCAGCATGGGAATTCCTAGGTCGAATGAGACCTGTAATACTAGTTTTTTGAGGAATCTCCATAGAGAGTTTCACAGTAGTTGTATTGCCTGCACTCCTATCTACAGTGGAAAAGAACTCCTTTTACCTCTCAGCCCAGTCAGCTTTTGTGTTGGGTTGATTTCTTGCTAATAGCCCCTCTTTTATGGGTGAAGTGGAATCTCAGCATTGTTTTAATTTGTATCAATCAAATCATCAGTGATGTTCAACATTTTTTATGCCCTTATTTGTCATTTGTATTTCTTCCTCTGAGAAACATCTATTTTATTTTTTGACTGAATCTTTATATTTGGGAAATCTAATTTGTTTTAATTCTTTATATGTTCTAGGTATTAATCCTTTGAGAAAAAAATAAATTTTTTCTCACTCTTGGGTTTATCTTTTTACTTTATTGGTAATTTTCTTTGCTATGGAAAAGATTTTTAATAATATGAAAACTCAGTTGTTGAATTTTATAGTATTGCCCATGCAATCAGGGTTTTGTTCAAGTAATCTTTCCCTAAGCCTATGTTTTCCAGTGTTCTACTTGCCTTGTCTTCCAGTATGTTAAATGTTTTCAATTTTCATATTTATATCTTTGACCCATTTCAGTTCTAATTTATTGCATGGTGAGAAACACCAATCTAGATTTAGTGTAGAAACCAGTTTTCCCAGCACATTTATGAAAGATGCTGTCTTCCCTCTAATGAAAGTTTGGCCCCTTTGTAAAGAAAACTAAATTGGCTGTATGCATTTGAAATCATTTCTACATCTTTTAATCTGTTCACTGATCCTTGTATTAGTTTGTTGTTGTTTTTTTGCCAGTATCATATTGATTTTATCACAAACATTTTAAGTATGATTTCAAGTCAAGGACTGTGATATCCCATGCATAGCTTTTGTTGCCCAGAATTGCTTTCACTTTTCTGTGTCTCTTCTGATTCAAAAAGAATTTTATAAAAGTTCTTATTACTTTTATGAAGTATGCAAATGGTATTTTCATGGGGATTGCATTAAACTTGGATGCATGTGTTTTGGCCTTTGTGAAAAGTGTTTTTTGCACCTATTGAAATGATCATGGAGCCCAGCAGCCAGCTTAGCCCTGTGGGTCTTTTTCACTTCAGCAGGCCTAACCTGGAAGGAGCCATGAATCTCAACAGGGAGCCCTGAGGTTCCAATACACTTCGGCAGGCTGCACTCTGAAGGAGCCTCACAGCCCGGCAAATCAGCAAGGTCAAGTAGGTCCATTCCACTTCAGCAGCTAGCTAGACGCAGTGGGTCCAGTGCAATGGGGCACAACAAGAAGGATCTGAGCACAGTAGCCAGATGCAAGCCAGACTTGTTAATTACAAAAGATCCTCTTTCTCTTTCTCTTTCTCTCTCTCTCTCTCTCTCTCTCTCTCTCTCTCTCTCTCTCTCTCTCTGTATTTTAGGAAAAAGTCAATAGGGTGTTCAGCGTCTCACTATGTAGATTGGACTCTTTGTGACTCACCTGTTTACAGCCCTCCAAGAGCTGGGATTACAGGTGTGCCCACCATGCCCAGTCTCAGTAACCATCTCAGTTTGTCATCTTAGTTCACCACGGGGGCGGTGCCAACATGCCAGGCCTGAGCATCCAACCTCCAGCCCCTGTGTCTGTTTGCAGGCGCTTTAATCTGCTGAGCTATTTCGCCAGCCCTAAAGTTGAGAAGGTAATCTTTTGTCATTTCTGGCTGGCTCAGGCTGCCTTAAGTGTGGGTCAAGTAAGGCATGTGTAACTGAGGATCGAA
This sequence comes from Myocastor coypus, assembly GCA_004027025.1. NCBI lineage: Eukaryota > Metazoa > Chordata > Mammalia > Rodentia > Myocastoridae > Myocastor > Myocastor coypus. Next base: position 5,972 of record PVJA010033147.1, on the reverse strand, counting down.
CCCTGGTAACCTGCACAAGATGGCATTTGCTCAAACAGGCCCTTGAACAACTGAGCCAAGCCACAGACTCCTCTCGACTTCTAAATTTCACCAGATATTATTATCATTCTAATTGCACTACTGTAAATAGGAAACCGTATGTGTCTTAGCCACATGTTTTCCCTTGGTTAATAATATGGGGAGGCGTTTGGGTAATAACCTCCTCAAGGCTCTATACCAAAGTACAGAGGATAGTGACAAACAGAAATCAATATTTCATTTTCATTCAATAGATGAGAAAAAACTTGGAACACACACAAAACAAGACTCTCCGGCAAGGAATGATACCTAGGAGACAGCCTATTTACAGAGAGGCTCTAACTACAGTGGTACAGCTACATACTACCAAAATTTCACAAAAAGGAATTACAGAAATCAAAACAAGGAGTTCTCTCTGAAATAGAAAATAACAAAAAGAAGGAACAAACTTCAGTGTCAGGAACCTTACCACCCAGAACAAAGCCAAGAGACATCAATATAGAAGAAACTGGGAGACACACACCTGAAATCTCTGAAATAGCAACTGAAGTGAAGAAACAACTGAAATACAGTATAAAGGAAATCAGAGCAGAAATAATCTCACGGGTTTAAAAAATGACAACTATAATGAAAGTATTACTAAGCATTTCTAAAGAAGACACTGACAAATAAAATAAAAAAAAATACAAAAATGATGGAAACTTCAAATGAGCAAAATAGGAAAGAAATAGAATGCATGAAGCAGATTCAAAGAACTATATAAGAAATTTAAAGCCCCAATAAAATTTGGCAAAACAGGATGAAGGAAAGTGAAGATAGACTTTCAGACCTTGAAAACACTATTGCAGCTAGATCAAAAGTAAGAAGCAGAAGCCGGGTGTGGTGGCGCACACCTGTAGTCCCAGCGCCTGGGAGGCTGAGGCAGGAGGGTTGATGTGAGTTTGAGACCAGAATGAGTTACAAAAATGAGCTTAAAGCCAGCCTGAACTACATAACGAGACCCCGTCTCAAAAAGGAAAAGAAAAAAAAAAGTAAGATGAGATCTTGGAAAAACAAGCAAGATCCAGAAAATGTTTTAACAGCTGCAAAGTAATGCAACAATAAACAATATAAGACTAATAGGAATCACTGACACAACACAAATGATATAAAAAGAATATAGACAGAAGTGATAGTTGAAAACATCTTAAATATAGAAAAGCAATCTGATATTCAAGTAACTGAAGCATATAGAGCTTCAAATAATATCAACCCAATTAAAATTATACCCAGACATATATTAATCAAGATTCCAGAAATTCAGCAAAAGAAAAACATACTAAAAACCACTAGAGAAAAAAGTTGATCATATTTAAAGGAATACCCATCAGACTAACAGCAGATTTCTCTCCACAACCCATCAAGTGAAGTGTTTCAAGTCCTACAAGAAAACAAATTCCAACTCACACAAATATACCCTGAAAAATTCTCTTTTAAGTTTAATGGAAAAGTAAAATATCTGGTGACAAAGGGCAACTAAAGAAATTCATATTGACCAAACTAACCCTACACAAATTACTAAAATATATTCTAGAAAGGGATTTTTAAAAACCTACAATTTCAAGAATAGCAACAGAAAAAAAAAATCACACTGGGAAAACAATTAAATACAGGACAAAGGTATGGAACCAACAACAGGAAAATAGCATGACAAATGTAAGTCAATACACGTCAGTTATAACAAGTGTAAATGAGCCAACCCACCAATTAAAAGAATTAGGTTGGCATTCTAGATTAAGGAAGGAAATCTAACAATATGCTGCATACAAGAAACAAATGTAACCCATAAAGCAATTCTTAGGCTGGCAGTCAAAAGATGGAAAACACTACTACATGCTCCAGAGCATTAGAAAAAAGCACGGGTAGCTATTCTGTTTTCAGATAATCTGAACTGAACCAAGAATGATTGAACACTACTCATCAGAAGCAAAATGCAAGAGAAGGCTATAATAGTCATAAATATGCATACACCAAGTATGAAACCACCCAAATATTTAAGACAAACTTTAATGGACATGAAAAAAGTCTAATAACCAACCTGACAATATTAACAGGGAATCTTAAAACCCCATTATCCCAAAAAATAGGTAAAGAAGACACAAAATTAGCAAAGTAGCAGAACTCAAACAGACTTTTAAACAAATGGACTTAGTGGACTTATACAAAGTGCTCCACTGAACATCTGAACATGCGTTCCTTTTAGTGGCACATGGGATCTAAAATAGACCACATACTTATCCATGTCATGCATAAGTATACGTAAGAAAACAAGTTCTCTCAGGAATATCATCTGACCAGTGCAATTAAACTGGAAATTAAAGAAAAAAAAGAACCATAAACATATGGAAATTAAATAACACCCTTCTTAGCAGCCAATGGCTTACAGATGAAATTCAATAAGAAATTATATAAATATGCAGTCCCATGACATATCAAGCACAACTTACCAGAATTTGCGGGATTCAGTGAAAGCAGTTCTCCGAAGTAGGTTTATATCTATGAACTCACACATTAGGAAAACAGAATGAGAACAAAGAGATGCCCTAATGCAGCACCTCAAGCTTCTAACAAAAGAAGAGCAAACAAGCTCAATGTCCCAAGATGGGAGGAAATTCAAAGATTAGAGCACAAATTAATGCAACTGAGACAAAGAAAACCATATAAAGAATAAATGAAACAAAAATCTGGTTCTTTTCAAATAATTAAATAAAATAGACAAACCTCCAGCCAAACACCTCAAAAAGAGAAAGAAAAATACTCAAATTCAAGCAATAAAAAATGAAAAGAGTGAAATTACTATGAATTATACAGAAATTCAGATCATTAATAGCTATGTTGAAAATCTTTACTCAAAAAGAATTGACGACACAGAAGAAATGGACAGATAACTTGATAGGTATAAATTACCAAACTGAAACAAGAAAATATTGAAACTTTGAATAACCCAACATCAGCCAATGAAATTGAAAATGTAATTAAAAATCTTGTCAACAAAGAACATCTCAGGACCTGATGGATTAAAACTTAAATCTGCAAGAACTTCCGAGAAGATTTAATCCCAGTACTCCTCAAAATCTTTAGTGAAATTAAAAAAGAAAAGTGCCAGCGATATAGCTCCATGGACTAAGCAATTGCTTAGGTAAGTGCAGGGGACAGGATTTGATCACCAACACCACACGCTGTTCTGGCCCCATGGGTATCTCACCAGGGCAAGCTGAGCTGGTGATGGACTGCCGGCATGGAGGCCAATGCCTGTAATCCCAGCCATATGGAGGCAGAAATCAGAAAGCTGATTATGAGTCTGAGCTGCATAATGAGACTTCCCCACCACCACTACAAAAAAAAAAATCTTAAATATTAAAGAAATTGAAAAGAAAGCAATAGTTTCAAAATCATTCCTGGAGGCAAGCATTATACTGATACCAAAACCGGATAAAGATTCAGACAATAAAAGGAATTACAGACCAGTCTTCTTCATGAAAAAATCCTCAATAAAATAGTAGCAAATAGAATACAGTAATTCATGAAGAAGATTATACATCACCATCAGGTAACATTCATCCCAGGGATGCAAGGATGGTTCAACATATGCAAATCTTATGTAAATGTAACACATTATATTAACACAGCCAAAACTAAAAACCACATGATCATCTCAATAGATGCAGAAAATGCATTTGACAAAGTCTAATACTCACTTATCACCAAAGTCCTATAGAAAATTTGAATATATGGCCTTTACCTCAATCACATAAAAGTTATCTATGACAAATCAACAGGCAAAATAATTCTGATGGGTGAAACACAAAGCTGTTACTCTTAAATCAGATACAAAACAAGGATGTGCTCTATCACCACTTGTGTTCAACACATTTTTGGAACCATTAGCTAGAACCATTAGATAAGAGAAAGAAATAAAAGGAATAACAATAGGTAAAGGAGAAGTTAAACTATCATTATTTCTACATGATACTTCACTTGGAAGACCCCCCAAAAATATCAAGGACTCCATTGAATTAATGAACAAATTCAGTAACATAGTAGGATACAGAATGAATATCCTAAAATCAATAGCATTCCTATACACACATTATACACTAACTGGGAGGAAAATTAAAGAGACAATACCCTTGAGAATAACATCCAATAAAATAAAGTACTTAGGCATTAATCTCACAAAGGAATTAAAAGAGCTAAACAATGAAAATTACAAAACTCTAAAGAAAAAATTTGAATAGCATTTCAAAAAAAATAAGTGGAGAGATAAGAGAACTTTGAGTGAACTGTGTGACACAGGAGAACTGTGATTTGTGATCCAGTTTCTAGGCAGCACAGAGCTTTCTTGGCACCATTTAAGAAACTTGGCAGACTCTGGACCACCTGTAGGACTGGTAAGCTCTGAACTTCCTTAGCCCCCAGTGCACATGTGTGGAACTTCTAAGAGTGCCAATCCAAACTTTTGAGAACTTATGACAACTTTGAGTGGCCTGTGCGATGCAGGAGAGCTGCAGTCAGTGAGCCCAGTGCACACAGGCACAGACCTTTCCTAGCACCATTTGACAACTTTGGCTGACCCTGGGCTATCTACAGGACTCTGGTAAACTCTAGCCTTCCTCAGTCCCCAGGGTATAGGTGGGGAGCTTCTGCTGGTGCAACTCCATACTTTTAAGAACAGAGGAGAACGCTGCGCAGCCTGTGGAACTCTACCTGGTAATTACTTGGAGCTTCAAAAATGACAAAATGCAGGAGCAAAAGGCAATCTCAAACCTCTAACCACCCAGAACAAATCAAGGAGACAAAGACATACAATAACTTGAAAAATACACAGCTGAAATCTTTAACATGATAGCAAATAAAATAAAGAAATAAGTCCATGAGGCCATAAAAGAAAGGAGCAGAAATAATTTCTCAGGACCAAAAATAAAGAACAAAATTTGGAAAAGAATTGCTCAGCACAGCTAAAGAAGACTTACACAGAAAAAATATAAGAACATAGAAAAATAAGAGAAATGCTGAATGAACAATAAAAGAAAGAATCTGAATGCATGAATCAGACTCAAACAGATATTTGGGATATTAAGAACATCATTAAAAGCTGACAGGAACCAGACCTGTGCTCAGGAGGAACTGGGCCTGTGCTGGTATGCACCCTTCGCACCACCAGCCACCAGAACCTGGCCACCACCTGCCCACTCTACAGACCCAGGCCTGCACCAGGTAGGACCTGTCCACCTGGGTGCTTCCTCCATGCCATCATCCACTGGAAAACAGCCTCTGACTGCCCACAGTAACCATACCGAGCCTCCACCCAGGCAGGAACACTCCTCCGATGTGGGCTCCTGTAAAGTCAGGCACCAACACTCCAACCCTGTGCATGCATGCTGACCATCAGCGACTGCACCCAGTTGCAGCAGGAAGAAGCTGAGCACAGCAGCCAGACTGAGCCAAGCACATCCGGAAGGGATCAAGACTGGAAGATACAAACACAAACTTCAATAGGCAGTAACAGCATAACTTCACTAACATGGAGAATTCATGCAAAATGATGAAGAGAAGAAGCAAAACATAATTTAAGGCCCCTAGTCCACCAAGAACAAATACAGGAGATAATACCATTCAAGAAAACCAGAATCATGCAGCTGAAACCTCTGAATTGGTAGAATCTGAGGTACACAGACAAGTGCAGAAAAGTATAGAGCAACTCAGATCAGAGATAATATCTGAAGTAAAAAAAATGCATGAATTAATAGACTCTGAAGTGGAAAAACAACTGCAGAAACGTATAGAGTAAAACAGACCAGAAATAACATATGAAGTAAAAAAAAAAAAAAAAAAAAAAAAAAAAAAAAAAAAAAAAAAAAAAAAAAAAAAAAAAAAAAAAAAAAAAAAAAAAAAAAAAAAAAAAAAAAAAAAAA
>PVJA010033146.1:0-23537 GCA_004027025.1 Myocastor coypus | reverse complement strand
TCAGCCTCCCAAGTGTTAGGATCACAGGTATGTGCCACAATGCCCAGCTGAGAGTATAATACTGACTTTTTATATTAGAAATAGTACATATTTAGAAGACCAAGATCACAAGTATTCAAACATGATTTTTATTACACATTGCTGTCCCTGATGTAGTTGCTTAGATCACAGACATCAGCATATAGCTAGTCATGGTGAAAATTCTACACATTACCTATTTTCAAAAAATGGAAATTTTAGTATAGTTAATGTGTATTTAAAATTCTTTTTCCCTACCAGGGTAAAAGAATGTGTTTTTCTTGTTGTTTTTGTTTTTTATCATGACATTTGTGAAGGTTTTTTAAAAAAATATCATTTCTGTGATTTCCTGCTTTTTCATTGACTTGAATCAATCTTGTTATTCTTGCTTCATGTAGCAGCTACTGTATTGATTTTTCATGGTGCTTTGCTTTTTTTTTTTGTACCAGGGATTGAACTTGGAATCTTGTACTTGCCAGGCAGACTCTTATGTTGTGAGTTATATCCCCCACCCATCCCTTGTTATTTTTCTACTTTTTTTTTTTCCGGGACTGGGGTTCAAGATCAGGACCTTGTACTTGCCAGGCAGGCATTTGTGCCACGGAGCTATCTCCTCAGCACCCCCATCCCTTGCTATTTTAAAATAAATTTTTCATTATCATTAACCACAAGTCTGACTTCTGTATCTTGAGATCCTGCCCTCACATTGGCTTATCCCTCTCCTGGCCAGTTGCTCTCTTGCATCAAACAACTGAGTCCTCAGCACTTACCACCAGCTAGTGCATCCCTTCATAACTGCTGCTCCCCTCCCCTGCTGCACCCCTCAATGGAGGCCTCTGGGGTTGCCAGCACTTAGCATGTGTCCACAGCTTGGAGTCACTCCTCTCACACAGTGAGTCCTGTTGTAGGGATAAGGTGCCACTAGCTACCTCCTTCTTCAATGAAGTTTCTTCACTGCCTGTGGGCTTCAATCCATGCTTCAAATCACTTTTCTACTTCTAGTCTTCCTCAAGTTGCTATATTTAAGTGTGTGGATCAGAACTCTCAGAGATTCTTTCTCTGCTGCTTACCACTCCACCAGATTGGTGCTCCTCCCTTTGTCATTTGGACATGAGTTCTCAGAAAGTTGCCCAGGCCAGGCTCTAACTTTTGATCTTCCTGCCTCAGCTCCCGGAATTCTAGGATTACCCTGAACCTCATCTTGAGAGCACGTTAAAAAAAATCAGACCGGCCGGGCTTGGTGGCTCACCCCTGTAATCCCAGCACTCGGGAGGCTGAGGCAGGAGGATTGGTGCGAGTTCGAGACCAGCCTGGGCTACAAAAGTGAGCTCAAGGGCAGCCTCAACTGCATCGCGAGACCCTGTCTCAAAAAGACAAAAAAAAAAAAAAAAAAAAAAAAAAAAAAAAAAAAAAAATCAGACCAGCAAGCTCATCACTCATTTATGAGGACTATAAGATATAGCAAAGATACTTCTGGTGTGTGCTTGTTCTCAGCAAGCTAGAGACTTGCTGAGTCCTGGGCCCCCACAGTCAAGGCTGGAGGCAGAGATGGTTGACTATTCTTTTAGCAAGGACTTGACTTATTATTGCTCAAAGCTCTATCTTGCTGACAGTTGAGAACTATGGCCATTCTGTTCTGCATAATGCTACCCTGAATGAACAGTCATCTGACTTAGGGAACAAAGTAGTATCTATGATCCCTTAGAGAGCCCAATCAGAACTCAAAGCTATATGGGCCCAGCGGGATGGCTCAGTGGTCTAAAGCGCCTGCTTGGGAAAGCTTGGGCAGCTTCAGGGACCGCAGTTCGATCCCCGGCACCACATGCTACGCCAGCCCTGCCCTCAGGGCGGGCTGAGCCGGCCATAAAAATGAGTGAATAAACAAACAGAGGTTCTAAAACAAAAAAATAAATAAATAAAATTTAAAAAACGTCACCGGGCGTGGTGGCGCACGCAGGCTGAGGCAGGAGGATTGGTGTGAGTTCAAGACCAGCCTGGGCTACAAAAGTGAGCTCAAGGCCAGTCTGAACTGCATATCGAGACCCTGCCTCAAAAAGACACACACACACACACACAAAAAAAAAAAAAAAAAAAAAAAAAAAAAAAAAAAAAAAAAAAAAAAAAAAAAAAAAAAAAAAAAAAAAAAAAAAGAACTCAAAGCTATAGCATCAAATTCCCTCAAGTGGTGCTGGATATCTGCAGTAGAAGTTACCCAAATAGTTTAGTAGAAAGTAAAATTCATGGCTGAGCAGAGCAGTTGCCTATAGTCCCAGCTCTTCTGGAAGCTGAGGGTTGCTTCAGCTCAGGAGTTCAGGCCAACCTAGGCAACACAGCAAGACCTTATTTTAAATCATGAATCCCCCCCCCCCCCCGCAGGGGTTCAAACTCACAACCTTGCACTTGCCAGGCAGGCACTTGTGCCATGGAGCTATCTCCCTGGCAAGACCTTATTTTTTCGTTGTTGCTATGAAAAAAAAAAAAAAACCAAAAAACTCACCTGTCTCACCCATCCTTAACTATCTGGGGAGAGAAGGAAGACAACAGAAATCCAAGTTTAAAATAAACTCCAGAATTGATACACATAAGTTTGAAAGGTGTTGTCCAGGACATGATTCATGCCTTCTAATAGTTTATACTCTGGGGCTATCGAGACAGCTCAGTAGAATAAGCACTTGCCTGGCAAGTACATGGGCCTGAGTTCAATCCCCATTTTTGGAAGAAAAAAAAAAAAATTATACTTTGGACCCTTGTAGAGGCAGCCACTATGGGTCTTGAATGTCTTTCCTCAGCCAGGCGTGGTGGCTCACGCCTGTAATCCCAGCACTCAAGAGGCTGAGGCAGGAGGATTGGTGCGAGTTCAAGACCAGCCTGGGCTACAAAAGTGAGCTCAAGGCCAGCCTCAACTGCATAGTGAGACCCTGTCTCAAAAAAAAAAAAAAAAAAAAGAATGTCATCCTCATTAAGGTGCATAGGCTTTAGGCTTGTCTTTGTTGGTCAAACTATAGAAATAGGGGATTGGAATCAGGTACACTCCCCACTGGTGCTATTTTCAGGGTCACAAAACAAATACAATATGCCATGCTGTAACAAGACAGGAGCAGCCAGGAACAGGCAGGGGTCTAGGTGGCCTTGGATCTCACTAATCCTCCTCATAAGAAGTCATTCACATGAAAGACTGCAGCCCACCACTACCAAATCCAGGGAGGTATACACTCTCCATACTAAAATTCTATTATCCCCTAAGTCCCCCTAGGAGTCACAGGAGAGTGTGCTATTCCTAGCTGAAGAAACTACTTAGTTCCACTGACTGGTAAACCAGGTTTCATCACCCACTTTGATAGGAGAAAACTGAGATCCTAGGTTAACTGGAAGCCACACATCCTGTATGTATACAATGGGGACCTGGTAGGGATAATATAGATAAATTATATCCCCAAGAGCACAGTGAGCAGTTGCAAACCACAGACTAATACCTGGGGTTGGGGCTCTAAGTCTTGGACAAAACCATTCCTGAGCCCTCAGGGATAAATCGTAGAGGTGAACAGCATGGATGCTTCATAACACAATCTAACTGGGACCAGTTAAAGTGCCTTTATTTTCTCCTATAAGATGTTTCTTTGAAAAAAAAAAAAAAAACAAGCCAGGCATGTTGGCACATGCCTGTAATCCCAGCACTTGGGAGGCTGAGGCAGGAGGATTGATTGGTGCGAGTTCGAGACCAGCCTGGGCTATAAAAGTGAGCTCAAGACCAGCCTGAACTGCATAGTGAAACCCTGTCTCAAAAAGACAAAAAAAAAAAAAAAAAGGAAAAAAATCTTTTCCTTCTAGCATACCATGTCCAGTGGGCGTGGAATGGGTGGAGCCAGGGCCAGCCCCCTAAGAAAAGGTGTGGGAGTAGAAGGCAGTGGCGCTGACACTGTAGTCCATGGGAAGGAGGTGCCCGACATGCCTGGCCCCTAAGATGGCCCCACCCAGGGCGGACGAGTACCTCAGCTTCATCAGGGTGAAGCCAGAAAAGGAGTTCTGAGCCTGGAGCTCTCTGCCCTGGGTCACTGCTGTAAGGAAACCTGGAAGGAAGAATGCAAGGGTGAAAATGAGACAAGACCCATGGCCTGTAGGGAGAACTGAGAAAAGAGGAGGGGACAAAGACACCCAGGCATTTCTGTGAAGGTGCTGGAGTGGCCCCCACGCCACGCTTCCAGCACACAGGGTGTACAACAAAGCAAGAGCTGCAGGTCTGCAGCCAACAGCCTGATAACTTGACTTCCTCTCAGCTCCCAAGCATGCAATGCCGACAACTTCACTGGGGGCCCCTGAGCCACGGCAGCATGTCAGATGGAAACACACAACTGCCTGAGACTAGGCTGCCTGGCTAAGGAGTCACATTTCTTTCCTTTTAGCCAGGGTTATGTGGATAATAGATATCACCACAGGTTAGCATAGGTCGGGAAGACCTCTGATTCTCAGTGAGACTTGATTTTAGCAGTTATTTAATAAATCATTTGGAATAGAATGGATATCACCACAGGTTAGCATAGGTGGGGAAGAGCTCTGATTCTCAGTGAGACTTGATTTTAAGTTTTATAAGGCAGTTATTTAATAAATCATTTGGAATAGAATATCCTCTTAGGAATTTAAGGAGCTTGAGGTATTAAGTGGTAGAGACATTTTTAGGTTAGACTAAGTGCTCGGATCAATCAACATACCAAAATAAAGACTCTAGACTGAGCATAGTAAAATAAAAAAGTTGGATGGAGCATAGTAAAAGGGCTCAGTGGCACAGTGAGGACTGAAGGTCATTGTCAGTGGCCCTGTGCTGGGCTATATCCCAGTTCTCCCAGGAGCATCCGGCTTCACTAGGTCACCTCCTTCGCAGCCCCCTCCTCTAGCATGTCCCTCCTCGCTTTCCCACCCTAGACCCACCTTCCTTCAGCAGATCCCAGCTCTTCCACACAGAGCCCACACACAGGATGGGGAGACCCAGCTCTCCTTGGAACAAGACCTGGAACGAATACCAAAAACAAAGGCTTTGGGTCAATCAAGCCTCCACTGCTGCAGGGCTGGTTTCCTCAGACCACCGCCCCCCCCATACCCTCCCTTAGTTAAGAAACAGAAAGTGGACTCAAGAAATGAAAATGAGGTAAGCAATACTAGAGAGGACAGAGTGAAATGAAGGGAGAGGACTTGACAGAATGGGGCCGCCCTATCCCTGAAGGAGGAGGAGCAGGTCTGGCCCAGCAGCTACCCACCGTCACATCCCATCTCTGCTCACCGGGTCAATCTCAGGTAGCACTGCCACAACATGCCGGCCCAACATCTCACCAGCCTTCTTGAAGATGTATCGGGAAAGGGGGTCTCCCTGCTGAGCACCTGGGGCAGGGAGTAAGGAGCCGGGGAACACCTAAGGAGCTGCCTGGCCTGGGTTTTTCACTCTCCCAGTTACAAGGAAGCAACCATAGAACCACCTGGAGCTTGTGAGGTCTAGGTGAGGATGGATACCCACTGTCACCTCTCTGCCATCCCCCTTGGAGAACGCCAATCAGAAGTGGTTTATCAGGCACAGGGAGCTGCAGCACCCTGAAGCCCCTGACACCAGGTTACTATGTTTTGCCAGGGCCTACAGAGACTCACTACACAGACTGGATTCATAAATATCCTCCTGTTTTCAGCCTCCCAAGCACTGGGATTACAAGTACACACCACCACACCCAGTCTGTCTCTGTGTGCCCATGGGTGGGGCTGGCATGGTTAACATAGAGGTACAGGGCATCTGTTCCTTAGTCTCTAAGTCCTGGGAACCTAAGACCCTGGCTGTGAAGTTAGTGGATGAATTCTGCCCACACCCCAGTCTCCCCTAGCAGTCTGCTGTCAGCCAGCGCTTTCCAGGTTCTGCTCTGTAAAGTCTTGGTCAAACGGGCTCTACGAGCTCTAGGATGCCCCATGGCAAGGGAATCCAGATTAAGGGAGTGTAGGCCTTAAAGGAGAAAAGCAATGTGTGTAGTCACAAACTCTGCGCTTAGCTTCTGACACCTAACAAAACATGGCCAGGCTCTCCTTAGTTCCCTAGTTCTCTGAGTACAATTATTTTTAGGAAAATGTACAGATTTAATGTAACTTCCTTCTAAATTTCTCAAAAACACGCATATGGCTTACACAAGCCATAAGAGTCATAGAGGAGAAAAATCCAGGCAACAAAACCTACCAACACAACCCGTTTGCCCTTCTGTGCAACCCCACTGCCCACTGCCACCAAAGTGAGGAAGTGGAACACTGTGGTCACTCAGTGAGAGGGAAACCAGCATCCAGGCCCCACTGAAACCCAGCAAACCCAGCTCTACCCCCTTCATTAGCGATGTCTTTGGAGAACAAAGCCAGAAGAAACCCTGCCCCACTTTGAGTACCTTCTGCAATTTTTCGGCAGAACCCAGCAAACTTGCTTTTATCAAAGTCCCTGTAGAGGTGGGTGAGGATTCCTAGCCGATCTGGCACCTGAGAAGCAGAAAGGAACGTAAGCCAAGAACATCCCTACTGCGTTCTGCAGGTTGACCTGCCTAATGTCTCTGCTATGTGAAAAGCCTGAATGGTTCTGGGTTTTTTTGTTTTTTCTTCAAGCCCTAGAAATTATAAAGTTTGAGGTTTTCCCATTTGGGAAGTTTTGTTTTCCTCAACATGAACTTGGTTGGTAGCTACAGATTTGCTTAAAGGCAGCAGAGCAGTATAGACCTGTGTGCACCACAGAGCATTCTGTAGTTCTTGACAAGAGTTCTTTGGTCAAAAGGAGCTAAGAAATAATGCACACAGCAAGTCTCCTTTAGAGAATCACCATACATATTCGCAAATCAGAGACTCTGAGGAGCACTGACACCAAGAAATGAATCCGTTCCTCCCAAACTTATTTGATCATATAAGGCCTTCCTTCCACCAATAAACCTCTCCACCCTGAACACCTTTAAATTCTGGAGGAATGATGCCCCAGAATACATTTTAGTAAAAGGAGAAGCACTAAAATATGAGGAACTGCAGTGATATTCCGAGCTCTTTATACACTGTCTCATTTAGCCTTGGTAAATATATATCTATATCTATATCTATATCTATATCTATATCTATATCTATATCTATATCAGGCTGGCCAAATAGCTCAGTGGATTAAAGCCCTTGAAAGCAGGCACAGGAGCTGAGGGTTTGATCCCCAGGATTGCTGTGCTGTCCCTGCCCCCAAGGCCTGCTAAGACAGCAATTGAGACTGGACATGGTGGCGCATGCCTATAATCCCAGCTCTTGAGAGTCTGATCTAGTAGTGAGACCCTGAACACCCTGTAGATCCTTCCCTAAAAAAAAAATTAGTTATATATATTTTTTCAGTGCTGTGATCAAAGCCAAGGCCTTGGAACAGGGAGATAGCTCAGTGGAATAAGTGCTTTCCAGATAAGCATAAAGTCCTGAGTTCAATCCATGGTACCACCAAAAAAAAAAAAAAAAAAAAAAAAAAAAAAAAAAAAAAAAAAAGCCAAGGCCTCATGCATAGTAGGCAAGCACTCAATCACTGAGTTATGCCTTCAGCCCTGTCTGTCTGTCTGTCTGTCTGTCTGTCTGTCTGTCTGTCTATCTATCTATCTATCTCTCTATCAATCTATCTACAGGGTCTTGTTAGATGGCCCAAGCTGGCCTTAAACTTGTGATTCTTCTGCCTCAGCCTGTAGATTAACTGAAATGACAGGCATACACCACTGTGCCCAGCTGGTAACTGTACAAAAATGACTATAGGCTGGGTGTGGTGACACACATCTGTAATCCCAACACTTCGGAGGCTGAGGCAAGAGAACTGCCTGAATTCAAGGCCAGCCTAGGCTACATAAGGGAGTTCAAGGGCAGCCTGTAATACATAGCAAGATGCTGTCTCAAAAAGAAAGAGGGGCTGGGAAGATAGCTCAGTAGAATAAGGCTCCTTCCTTGGCCCTGGCCCCAGCTTACCAAAGTGGCAAGACAAAAGATGGGCTTTCATGCAGACAGACTTAAAAACAAACTTATCCCCCACTTTTCTGCCTTCCACCCCTTTGACCTTTCACCCGTGGATCTGCTAAAGGGCGCTGTTTCTCCGAACCCACTTGCAGCATGCACACAGAAGGACCAAGTACATCTCCAAGGTCCTTCCCTGCCTACCTCTGATCCACTCAGGTCAGAAAGCAGCTCAGCACCTGTTCAGCTCCACCTGCTGTCTCTGTGGCTGAACCTCACCCCACACTGTTCATCCTAGCCAAAAATACCCACGTTTTTATCTCCTATCTGGGTTTAGCTGACCAAAAACAAAGTCCAGCTAACCACCTGTCCCCAAAATAGTCCTTGCTATGACTCCATTCTGGGATGCACTGCCATATCATTCTGAATTCTGTTCTCACCTGCAATTTCTCCCTGCTAAGCACTGACCAACCTTTGGCCCACCAGGCCCCTGTCCCGTAGCTTCTCCAGCTTAGGGTCCCCACTGCCCTATCCTAGTGTACATGTTCACTGAGTGGGAAGGGCAGTACCTGGAAATAGTTGAACATGGCCTGCTTGATGTAGCCAATATCATGAGGAGCTGCCTCGAGATTGTCAATGGAGTCAAACACTATTTTCACTGCTTGATGTGCGATCCAGTAGGCTGTAAAAAGCAAAGAGGGCTAAGAAAACCTCTCCAAGCTCACCAGAAAGGAAACTCGGAGCTAGATAGGGTTAGCAATCTATGTGGGTTTTAGAGCAAATTAAGGTTCCTGATTTCCAGTGGGGGGTAGGGATGGTGAAGGGCCTATAATCAAACTGCATCAAGAGCTGGGGCGATAGCTCTGTGGCACAAGTGCCTGCCTGGCAAGTTCAAGGTCATGAGTTTGAACCCCAGTCCCACCAAAACAAAACAAAAAAACAAAAACAAACAACAACAACAAAAAAAACTGCATCTAACTAACCCAGATAAGGACTGCTAGGAGGGAAAGATAGAATAGGTAAGCCTGTGTCATATTAGTTCCTACCCTAAAACAAGGCTGGTCAAGTCTCACAGGTGGTCATGTGCTGGACTCCAAGAGGACCTATAAAATCTAGATGTCATCCATAAAAAGGTGAAGCGGGAGGAGTGTTTGCACCCCTTTCCCACTACCAGATAGGCATGGCACCACCTGGCATCTAGGCGTGTCCTTATCCTTCAGTTTCAACTCTTCCCTAAGTCTCCAAAAGTAAACACAGGTAGGTCGCAGCCACTGTGCCAGGGCATGAATCTAATCCTGGTGTAATCCACTGCTGAAGAGCAAGGTCAGCAGTTAGTCTAGCATTTGCATCTCTCTGACCTGCCAGCCAGCCATTATTTTGCACTGATCAGGTGGAAGACCTGCCTTCAGAGAGTTCCAGGGACACTGCAGGCCAAAAGCAGGGGACAGGAAGTTGGGAATGTGCAGGAAGGGAAAGTTCCAGGCCCCTGAACCAGGCCTGTGCAAGCTCACCTGAGCCCTCATCTCCCATCATGTGGCCCCAGCCACCGCAGCCACTCTCAGAGCCATCAGGGTTGATGAGTCTGCAGTTGGAGCCAGTCCCAGAGATGAGCACGACTCCACCTGGGGAAAGGGCAGGGGAGGCTCAGTGTGGCAAGGCCTGCACAGAGCAATGGCTTGTGACTTCAGCAAGACAGGACAGAAACCTTCCCCATCCCCAGACAAAGGGATCACTGCCTGGTCTTGCAGAGCAGAAAACTGAGCCCAGCTAATGTCCTGCCTGAGGGGGAGCATCTGGGGCTCAGAGAAACTCCAATCACGAGTCTTAACCTCCCTGACAGAACTTGGCTCCTTGCCAAGTTCCTAGTCTTTAGATGACTCTACCTGACTTTCTGGGTGCTCACTGGGTGCTAGACCCTGCTCTTACAGTGACAGTGCCAAAAGTGCCTTATGAGTGCAAGTTTACAGATGAGGAGACCAAAACTCAGTTCTATCACTTCTCTGAGACAGTAGAGCTGGCAAACTAGGACCTGGGATTCAAACATCAATCCCTTGATGCCAGAAACTTTTCCATTCCCACAGAGCTCCCCCTACTTCTTCCGTGGTACTTGTGGCTTCCCCAGCCTGCTGCCCACCACACAGCCCCCAAGGCTCCTTCCTCTGCAGTGGGGTCTTTTCATCTGACTCCACTCTCTACTTCCCAGCATCAGGCCTCTCTTGCCCTCCCTCCTAACCACCTACTCCTTGCTCTGGCACTGACTTTGGCTCCTGAAAAGACAGTCAGGGGAATATGGATAGAGGCTGCCTTCCAGGCATTTGTAAGACAAGTTTCACGGGCTACCACCTAAGGGACTTTTCCGAGAAAACCAGTTCTCAACCTCACCCCTCCCTCCACTTCCTCACCATGCGGAGTAGCTGTGGCGATGGAGCCCGTGGCATCAGTGGTCATTAGGTAGTTTTCACTCAAGTAGGGAAATCGGTCCCTCAGCAACTCCACCAGGATCCTCATCGCTTCCTCCTGCTCCCCACCGCTCAGGGAAAGGCCCTAGGCCAAGAAGGAGGTGAATGAGCGAGCAGAGTCCCAGATCCTGCTCCTTTCTCAATCCCTCCCCTCCTGCACCTGTTCTCTACAGGTGGCTACACCCTGCTCAGCTGTCAGCCCCTCCACCCCATACAATGACCCCCTAGAAGGTGCCAGCTGCAAGAATAGCCTGGGTCTAGGGAAGAATCACAGAAATGGGATTCACCAATGTCATTTTTGAAGCTTGAAGGGCAGCAGAGCATTCAGAAAAATCAGGCAGAGCAGCAGGTGAAGGGAGATGCCAGAGACATGCTTGGGTGAAAATTCATGGAGTTTGGCTGTACCTGAAGAATTCTCACTTGTATGTCCAGGGAGTAGTGGAAGCTACACAGCTTGGGAAAAAGATCTGACCTGGGACTGTGAACAGCTAACAGTTACTGAGTGCTTATGGGTCAGGCCCTGCACTAACCATTTTGGGAAGCACCAGGTCATTTTACTTTGCCAGCAACTCAGAAGTAGCTTCTGCTATCCACATTGTCAAAATGAGGAGACTGAGGCTTAGAGAAGGTAAATAACCTGCTTAAGGGTCATGCAGACCGGATTTAAACCAATGTCTCATGGACTGTCAGGTGCCCACACTCTTCCCGTGTACTTGTAATTCATTGGCAACTAAAGCCATGAGAATGGGTAAGATTGTAAAATTTCCAGCATGAGGGATTAGGGCCATGGAAGCCTTTTCCTCTACATTATCAAGTCCAAACTTTCTACTTGTCTCAGCATTACTGCTAGCTTAATTCCCTGACTCCGCCTCAGACTCACCAAGCTTCGTAGAGGTAGCAGAAGGTCCACCCCTGCTTTCTGTTTGGCCCTGTTCACCATCTCGTTGATCCGCTCCACACATTTGTCTGTCCCAATCAGCTGGCCCCAGTCAAGGGAAGGAGGAGTTACATCAGCTTGCAGGACCTATGTGGCCCCTACCTGCTGCTCCATGAGCCCCAGTCTCCACTTCAATGGGACTCACAAAGAAGAAAATCAGAAACCATCCCTCTGGTCCCCTCATTATGGCTTTTACCCAGTGGTTTGTGCTCAGTCCATCTGCTTCTGCCAGGATCTTTCCATCTTCTGAGAGCAAAAGTACCTTGGACTGTGTGCCTCCCCTACAGAACACAAGAGGGCACTCAGTCCACCTCAGGAAAACTGGTAGGTAAGAGTTAAGCTTGTGCAATCTTTGTTGCAGGCAGAGGGCAGGGTGACAAAGGAGACAACTCAGTGAACACAGCCACCACCCCTAGAGCCACTCCTGCGATTTAATGTCTGCTGTGCTCTTCAGACTGAAACAGTTCCTGCTCATTTTCCTTTCCTGCAAGACTCTATTTATATATCACCTGGACCTTGAAAGCTTCTCTGATGTGTAGCCTACTCCAGACTTCAAAGTTTCATTAGGTAGTTTTCTAGTGCCTCTTGGCTATTAAAGACTCCTGTCTAATAAGAGTGTGTTCATCTTATTTTGTTTCTCTTACTAGATTATGAGCTCAGTGTGCCAATTCAGGAACATGTATCTTACCTCATAACTAGTACAGATCTTGGCACAGGCAACCCTTGGTAAAGACGGCCTAAGAGGACGGTGCAGCTCTCTGCTTTTCTAACAGTTAAGGCTGCCTTTCAAGTTCCAGCTCCAGTTGCCAAAGTCTTCAAGACACCCTTGTAAGACATGACCCGTGGCATGGAGAGTTTATATTTACAAACGCAACTAACCCTCCAGTGCTGACTACCGGGGAAAATGGCAGCTTACAGGGATATCTGTGGTGGTGGAATCTGAACAGAAAAAAATGGGTTATATCTCACAGATCATTCTGACAGGGATGAATGCAAACTCCTATAATGTATTTAGTTTTTAAAATCTGCTACCATCAAAGAGAAGAAATCTATTGTACTAATAATCATTAGAAAATTTATCATGTCTACACCTTGTGCTCTGTATAATTACAATGAGGACAACAATATGCATTGTATCAATTATTGGGAATGTATTACTAACGTGTTTTGAAACTGTCACATTGGGGGCCCGGTGGGATGGCTCAGTGGTCTAAAGTGCCTGCTTGGGAAAGCTTGGGCGGCTTCAGGGACCGCGGTTCGATTCCCGGCACCACATGCTGCGCCACCCTTGCCCTCGGGGTGGGGTGAGCCGGCCATAAAAATGAATGAATAAACAAACAAAGCTTCTGAAACATGAAACTGTCACATTGTAATTTCTTATTAAAAGTAATAAATTTTTTAAAAAAAAATCTGCTACAGATACAGGATAGAACTCAACCTTAACAACTCACAGGAAAGAACGTGGATCTGTGTGTCAGCAGTGGGATACTGCTGCCCAAGCAGGGAATGCAATCTCAGATTCAAAGGCCGAGACAACGGTCGCTTTCTATTTGACTCAGATTCACAGAATGTTTTCCCTAGCAGGGGACTTGAGCAATCAATCAATCATTTTACTCATCTCTGTCCTCATTTGAAACACAGGACAACTGAAGACCAAAGTGGACAAAATATCTTACCCAAAATCACACCCAGTGTCAGAGCTATTACCAAGAGTACACCAGACAAGCTCTAGGTAGGAAAAATGCAAAAATTTTAGCGGGCTCAATCCAGCCCGTGAAGCCTGTTGTGCTAACAGGAAAGGAGGTCATCTCTGGCTATCAGAAGCTGATTCTGGTTCGCACCAGCTTCAGCTTCCAGATTAACATCTTCATCTTAGCTCCACCTCCGTTCCCACTCCCCGTCCCGAGCCAGACTTCTAGTCCTCAAAACTCCTAGGTAAGGAAGGAAAAGGAAGCCGGGCCCGCTGTGACGCACGCCTGTAGTCCCAGCACTTGGGAGGCTGTGCCAGGAGAATCGGTACGAGTTCGAGACCAGCCTGGGCTACAAAAAGTGAGCTCAAGGCCAGCCTTAACCGCATAGCGAGATCCTGTCTCAAAAAGACAAAAAAAAAAAAAAAGGAAGGAAGAAAGGAGGAAAAGGAGACCGCAAAGTCAGCTAAGCAAGGAGTTTGCGAAAGGGGCGTGGTCCGGGGCGTGATCTTGTCATTCATGGAATTCGGCAAGACACCTGCCATTCGCCACTCGAGCAGGAGCGCCGCTAGGAGTGCACACACCCTTCGCCGCAGGGTGCCGCAATCCAGAAGCCAAAAGTGGCCGGGACCCGGAGGTATGAGGCCATCTGTCAACCCGCATGATCAGCTTTCGTCTCGCCCTTCACCTGAGATGGCCAAGGCCGGCCCTCTCGGGCTCCCGCAGTAAGGCTGCACTCACCCCTCCAGACCTCCGTAGAGCACAGCCATGCTGCTGCTGCTACAAACGCCACAGGTCTCCCGGTTTGCTTTCCTACCCTGCCTGCAACCACTCTCCCTCCAGCCATCTCAGCACCGCCCCCCGTGACGTCACCGCGGCTGGGCGGGCCGGCTCCCAGCGGGCGTGCGCGGGGCGGGGCGGGGCTCTCCGTACCGCTCCTCCTCTGGGGCTGGCCCGGCCGAGTGGGCTTCTTCGGGTCACCTAGTGTGTTCCGCAGCAGCTCCTTCCAGAGGGGACACAGTCCCTAGCACGTGTCCCGGATGCTAAGCGGAGCAGCGACAAAAGGGTATCCGACACGCAAAGAGCCTTTCGGTGCCTGGGCACCCGGAAGTTGCTGTCAGCCCTGTCGGCCCCGGGGTCACGTGGACTTACGTAGTGGGTGACGCACGCGGGGCTGCTCTATCGGGGCGGGAGTCCGGGAGCGGCGTGCCCAACCCCGCCGTGGTACGAAAGTTCTCGTCAAGTTTAGCTCGCTGGCTTCGTGGCTGTGAACACAGACCCCTACGCAGGTTTTTCACGCGCCAGTTGTGTGAGCGTACGGAATCCGGCGGGGCAGAAAGCGGCTGGAAAAAACAAAGCCGGCTCTAAGCTGCCCTGGCCTCTCCGAGCGGGGAGCCTTCAGCTCTCACCCGGGCTAGTTCTTTGTAGAGGGTATTTGCGTGGACGGAGTAGCGGGAAAATGAGCAGATGGCTTCCCAGGCCTTTTGACTGTCTTCCAATCACCACCCCGCTCCTCATCCTAACTTACACGGAGAAAAAAATGGGAGTCGGATAATAGAAACCGCTGGCCAGGTCTGAGGCTCCTTGGGCTCCTCGGCGCTTCTGGGTTAGATGGCTGACCTCAGCCGCGCTTTGGGATGAGCCTAGGGACGGGCCTTAGGAGCAGGGCAAGCTGCTGGGGCATGCCTGTTCTCGGCCAATAGTCGCCCTCGCTGAGCAATTTTCAGTGAAGATCCCTTTTCTGCCACAGCCAGCTCTGTCTAGTTATGTTTTGACATGAACATTTTGGCATACACAGTATAAGCTTTTTTTAGACTGCGAGAGAGGAAGGAGTCTTCACTTCTTACCTAATTGGGACACCGAAGGAAGAGTAAAGAGTATATTAGTATATCAACACCTCATGGAGCATATCGGAAAAGTAGCAATCTGCCTTTGACATTTTCACTGTGGCGTATCAGAGACCAAGGGTACTTCATCCAGCACATTCATATTTTTAGAGTACTAGTTAACAGACTGTGGTGGCAGTCAAACTGAGCAGGAATTTATATGGACATGTAAAATCGTTGGTGAATTTTGAAAGAACAGTTTTTTTCTATGGTAGTATATTCGGCTTTGGAACCTGTATGTGTGATAGTAGTCAAGTGTACCTTTGAATCGCTTGTTTATAAAAGAAACCAAACAGGGAAAGTGCCTAGAATGGAGACTTACATGGCTAACATCAAGCCATGGAATCCCTAAACTACTGCACAGATTTTTTTTTTTTTTTTTTTTTTTTTTGGTCTTTTTTGAGACAGGGTCTCGCTATGCAGTTGAGACTGGCCTTGAGTCACTTTTGTAGCCCAGGCTGGTCTCGAACTCACACTGATCCTCCTGCCTCAGCCTCCCGAGTGCTGGGATTACAGGCGTGCGCCAAGATTTTTTTTTTTTATATTTAAGAAATATGGGGCCCGGCGGGATGGCTCAGTGGTCTAAAGCACCTGCTTGGGAAAGCTTGGGCAGCTTCGGGGACCGCGGTTCGATCCCCGGCACCACATGCTGTGCCAACCCTGCCGTCGGGGCGGGCTGAGCTGGCCATAGAAATGAGTGAATAAACAAATAAAGGTTCTGCAACAAGAAAAAAATAAATAAAATAAAAAAATTCTTAAAAAAAAAAAAAAGAAATATATTCTGTGACCCAGTAGTCATAGGAATTACCTTGCTCCTGTGTTTGTATGGCTGAGAGAAATGAGTTCTTAGGAATATTCATAATAGCACTATTGGTAACCTCTAAATGGAAAACCTTCAAAGTATCAATGCTGAATGAAAGAATGAATTACTTGGGAGGCTGAGACAGGAGGATTGGTGCAAGATTGAGACCAGCCTGGGCTACAAAAGTGAGCTCAAGGCCAGCCTGAACTGCATAGAGACCCTGTCTCAAAAAGACAAACAAAGGAGAATGAATTGTACACAGGAATGGTAGTCAGAATGGTACACAGGAATGAAAAGTAACAGTCTACATTTATTTGTTTTATGACACTCAGGATTGAACCCAGGGCCTTAAAACTGAGCTACATCTTCAGCCCTTTATTTTAAGACAGGCTCTTTCTAGGTCACTTACCTTTCCCAGCCAGGGCTCAAACTCAAGATCCTCCTGCTTCCACTTTCTAGTGTGCTGAGATTACAAGTGTTGGCAACCATACCCTGGTATAAACTCCTGCAATACTCAACAACAGCGGTGAATGTCATGGACAAAAGCCAATATAAACAAAATAGTTTGATTTATTTGATGTTCAAGGCAGGCAGAAATAATGTGGCAATAGAAGTTAGGCTGAGACAGGGGTGGGGAGTAGTGATAAGGAAAAGGTAACGAAGGAGATGGTGGTCCACATTTGTAATCCCAGCACATGGGAGGCTGAGGCAGGGGTCACCATGAGTTTCAGGCTGGCTTGGCTTTTAGGACAAGATCTTGTCTCAAAAAAAAAAAAAAATTATAAATAGAGACTTCATGGATTCTACTAATATTCTATACAGTGATATAGTTATACTTGGCTGTTGATCACATTCCCATAGTTCATGAAAATTCATGAACAGTAGACATTTTAGAAGGACTGTTGAATGATAAAACACTACTTTGTGGTTTTGGAACAGTTGAGGGTATTTCTGAGGGCTGAAATAATAAATGGCTTGTTGGAAGACAATGTAACAATTACTTGTTTCAGGATACATTTCTTTTATTTATTTTTTTAAGGATACATTTCTTTGAACAGAATTTTTACTTTTGTAATACCTGGATTGAATTGCACTTGCCAGGCAAGCACTTATTCTGAGCTACCTCCCCAGCCCTCTGAACAGAATTGTTGAGGGAAGGAAAAGTGCTAACTATGTGACCTCTAAAAGTAGTGTCCTTAAAAACTAGAACTGGAAATTCCATTCAATCCAGCTATCCCCCTGCTGGGAATTTTCCCAGAAGAATTGAAAACAGCGTATCATAGTGATATGTTTGCACCTGTATTCATAGCAGCACAATTTGTGATAGCCAAATCTTGGAAACAACCAAAATGCTCACCATCTGAAGAATGGTTGAAAAAGATGTGATATTTTCATAAAATGAAATATTACTCAGCTATAAGAAAGATTAATGCCGAGCATGGTGGCGCATGCCTGTAATCCCAGCACTCGGGAGGCTGAGGCAGGAGGATTGGTGGGAGTTCAAGACCAGCCTGGGCTACAAAAGTGAGCTCAAGGCCAGCCTCAACTGCATAGCGAGACCCTGTCTCAAAAAGACAAAAATAAATAAATAAATAGATAGATAGATAGATAGATAGATAGATAGATAAAATAAAATAAAAGTGTTGCCCTCAGGACAGCTAGTTGTCTATAAAGACAAAGTCATGTATTGAAGTTTATTCTCTAAAAATGAGTCCCACAGATTTGCTCACTAACACAACTCTGTCCCTCATTTACTTCCAGGCTGTAGATCGTCTGGTAAGTCAGCTGGTTGGTAACATTTCCCAAATTCAATATTGCAGACTTGCAAGAAAACTGAAAAGCTCTTCCTCTGTGGGATAGGAACTGCATGAAATGCATTTTTTTTTAACTCTTGTATCTTCAGGGCTGCACAGGTCTTAACTAATTTTTATATATGCTACTGATTAATACAGCACATCCCTGACTTAGGGACATGCAAGTTGCCAGCCTTCACAGGCACACTCTATTCTCTAGAGCTCACTTATGAATTCTTATGAATTGACAGGCTTATGAATGAATCAGACTTAAAAATACTCCTCCCAGAATAGAACTCATTCTATTTATTTATTAATTTATAATTTTTTTTTTATTTTTGCGGTACTGGGCACTGAACTCAGGACCCTGTGCTTGCCAGGCCAGTGCTTATTCTACTGAGTTATCTCTCCCTGCTAGAACTCATTCTTAAACTGGAGGCCTACTGTATATGCTTTCCTGCACGGTATCTCCATGGGACTATTGTGCTTTTGAACTGCTGATAGTTAAAAATGACATGTAGTGCTTGCTTCGGCAGCACATATACTAAAATTGGAACAATACAGAGAAGATTACCATGGCCCCTAGCAAGGATGACATGCAAATTCGTGAGGTGTTCCATATTTTTGTTATGTCTTTTTTTTTTTTTTTCTTTTTGAGACAGGGTCTCGCTGTACAGTTCATTGAGCTCAGTTTTGTAGCCCAGGCTGGTCTCGAACTCTCACCGATCCTCTTGCCTCAACCTCCAGAATGCTGAGATTACAGGCATGCGCCACCACACCCAGCTTGTTATGTCTTATTCTTAGTAATTCTTTACTACCATGGAAACTTTTTCTTAGTTGATATTTTTGTACATACTAACTAATTAAAATACTGTGTGAGTACTCTGAATTGATTACAGATCCATATGATACACATCATTCTGGCCTCTAAGTTGGACTCATGCTTTGAATTTTGGAATATTGTTTTGAAATATTTAATTTTAATTAATATTTAATAAAATTTCTGAATATTATTTAACTACTTTTTGTTTTATGATTCATACTGTATCTGACTTTCATTGCTATTTTATCTTTTTCTCATTAAAATGAATAAATTAAATAAAAACAACATGTACTGTCAGCTTAAAATATACAAAAGATTTTATAGACTTGGTATTAAAAAGAATAAATATTAACTTCATATAAATTGCATTTCAAATAACATTTTGAAACAATGGATTAAGTTTATATATTATTCAAATTAGTTTTGCTACTCAAGCAGGATGGCACATGCCTATAACCCCAGCACTTGGGAGGTGGAGGCAGGAGGATTGCCACAGGTTGTGGACCAGTCTGGACTACATAGTGAGTTTAAGGACATCCCAGAACTATATAGACCCTGTCACAAAGCAAAAAAAAAAAAAAAAAAAAAAAAAGTTTTGCCAGTCTCTTGTTAGCTTTTTTGTTGTTGTTAGTGTATGTTTGCAGGTGGTGCAGTTTGTGATTATTTTAGGGAGTGTTTACCTGTACATGGCACAGCTTTATTTTATTTTTTATGTATTTAGTACAGGGTCTACAGGGTCTCACTACACAGATTAGACTTGTGGTGATCCTGTTTTTCAGCCTCCCAAATGCTAGGATTACAGGTGCCTACCACCACTCCCAGTCTCAATCCCTATCTCAAAGTGCTCCAGACAGTCCAGGGCTCAGGGATGGAACCCCCAGCCCCTGCCTCTGCCTAAGCAGGCATTTTAATCTGCTGAGCTCTCTGGCCAGCCCCCAAAACCCAGCTTTTTAAAAAAATCCTGTTCCCTCAGTCTCCTTCCTCCTTAATTCCACATCCTGTTTTTCATTCTTGTTGGTTATTGATCTTAGCTCATGTATTGGCATACATATAGTATTTACATTGATTGAGATTATTAGCTTCCTGTATGTTAAATATCTTCAACTCATTTCCCATTCCCTTCCTCTTCACCCCTTTTGTTGTTGTTGTTTGGAATTTTTTTATTTTGTTTTTGAGACAGGATCTTACTATGCAGTCCAGACTGTCCTTGAACTCACTATGTAACCTAGGCTGGCTTCAAACCTGTGGCAATCCTGCCTCAGCCTCCCAAGTGCTGAGATTACAGGCGTGTGCCACCACGCCCAACTCACCCTTCTTTTTATCTTTTAAAATACAGATCCTACATCATTCAGTCAATGACAGATCTGTCACCAAATGTCCTGTCTGCGTTGTTGCAGAGAGGAGAGGGGAAATATACTTACTTAAGGAAGTCTTGTATAACTTAACGAAGCTAGCGACTTTTTCTTTTTTTTAAGAACTTATTTTATTTATTTATTTATTTATTTTTCTTGTTTCAGAACCTCTGTTTGTTTATTCACTTATTTTTATGGCCGGCTCAGCCTGCCCCAAGGGCAGGGCCGGTGCAGCATGTGGTGCCGGGGATCGAACTGCGGTCCCTGAAGCCGCCCAAGCCTTCCCAAGCAGGCGCTTTAGACCACTGAGCCATCCTGCCAGGCCCCGACTTTTTCAATACGTTCAAATACCTATTCTTAAAACCAGCCAATATAGCTCAGCGGATTAAGCGCTTGTTTAGGGAAGCGCAAGGGCCAGGGTTGGGTTCCTGGCTCCCCCTGCCACACGGCACCCTCTGGAGCGCGATGGGGGGCGGGGGCCACTGACTGAGGGTGGATATGGAGACCGGGTGTGGTTGCGTGAGCCTGTTCCTAGCACTCAGTGGTGAGACCATGCACAAAAAAACAAAACAAAAGAAAAAAAGAAAATAAAATATAGATACTACAAAGTTTAAACTAGAAAGTTCAAAATTACATCTGTGGCCCATATGATTTTTGGTTATACAGTGCTCTTCTGTCTTGTCTCCTGTCCACTTGAACCAGAATATTTCAGTCACTTAGCACCTATATGACGTAAAGAATGGCTATATGACTGACTTAAAGGAGAAAGCCTTAGATTAAAATCTAACTGTAATATTGTAAATTTGTATTGCATACTTTAATTTTTATAAGATCTTTCTGTAATTTTATTTATCATTCTAAAATCTTTATGAAATGACAGATTGTCTTTTCAGTGCTAGGGATTTAATCCAGGTGCTCAAACATGCTAGGCAAGCACTGTACCACTGAGCTGCATCTCCAGACTATTGATGGATATTTCTAACAACATATTATAGGTCAGGGAACTGCAACTGTAAAGTCAAAATAATTAGCCTAGTCTCACACAATTAATAGGCTATCACTTGCTTATCACAAGTGTGGGTGGTTACTGTAATAGGTTGTAAAGATGCTGCAATACAGAAAGTTCGTTGGCCTCTAGCTTTGTACAAGTTTAATGCTCCTTTACATTGAATTTACAGCATCCTAGCAGCTGCTCCTGTGGCACGCACGAGGTTGGTAATGTTCTCTAAGATCATTAAATGGCCACTTCTGTTTTTACTCACCACTGCCTTTCCAGGGCTAACTTGGTACCAGTCACACATGATAAGAAGTCTGAAAATCACTTTGAGAGTTCTGAGAAACCCAAAGCACTCTCTCACAAACGTGAGGAGAAACAAGTGCTACTCTGTGAATTAAAGGAGGGAGTGAGCAAATTCCACAGCAGAGACCATTGCAGAACAGACTGCAGAATCAGTTGGCAAAGGGAGGTGAATTTGTGAGCCGAGAGAAGAGAAACTGAGCCTGTGGTCATGAGGAGCATGTGGTTGGATCTTAGCCCTAGAGGTTGTCAGTACATGTGGGACCTCAGCACTGTGCCTCAGAATAATTAATATGTCAGGGTCCTGAGAATGAGGCAGATGGGAGGAGACAGCTTGGAGCATGGAGACACTTAGAGGACCAGGCAGTTATCCAGGCAAGGCATGACAAGAGGGTGAGAAAGGAATGTGGCAAAATAGAACCCCGCACGGGGCCCAAGTAGGGCAAGCTGACATCTCCCTCTGCTGCTGTGGAGTAAGGGAGCGCCATCAAGGTTTACCCTCCCAACCTGGGAGAGAGGGGTGGTGAGGAGCTAGGGCTGTTAACTACGAGCCAAGGGGAGGGGCCACATGGCACCCAGACAAAGCTTGTGGAGCCAACTGACAGAAACATCCAGGTCTAAAGCCATGGGAAGGAAGCAGGAGAGCAGAGGGGCCTTATCTGCTGTGATCTGATGTTGTCTTGAGTGTGGGGCTTTGGCCAGGGCAACCACCACCTGAGTAAAGCAGGTTGCTTTGTTCCTGTCTCTCCCAAGTGTGTAGGTGTCTATGAGTTTATATACACATGTTGGTCTGTGTTGATCTAGATGGAGGTGTGCATGTATTTATTCATACATTCCCACTTACCTCTGGGTGTGTTTCCAGGTGACTGGATATGTCTACAGAGGCAGGTATTTGCAGCATCTTTATACATTTTTCTGTACTTACATGTCTACTGAACTAGAAGTAGCCTCTTTTTTTTTTTTTTAGAAGTAGCCTTTTAATCTGAGAAGGAACCTAAGCTATCCCATGCATCAGGGCACCTCTGGATAGGTGCATACACGTGCACACGGGACGTAGGCTGGAGCATGAGTGTTGTGTGGGAGCTGGCTCCCACAATACATAAACACTCAGTTTTGTGTATGTCTTTAGCTTCTTTTCGTTTTTTGTTTGTTTTTTTAATGCATTTAGGACAGGGGATTCAGGGTCTATCTACAGGGTCTTGCTACGTAGATTGGACTTGTAGTGATTCTCCTGCTTTCAACCTCCCAAAGTGCTGGGATTATAGGCGCTCGCCACCACACTCAGTCCCAATCCCTGACAGCGTGCCCTGGGTGCGGGACTGGCATGGCACACTGGGGATCAAATTTAGCTTCTTTTCAGAGACGTCATGTTGGACCTTGAAATCACCATTGCATGAGGAGCACTGCCACAGAAATTAGTAACTGCTACACATCAGGATTTTTTCATGGGTACTCTCAGAAAATCTGCCCATTAAATACTCACCAGCGCATCACTGGATATGGGGTTGTATACATGTGGCGACCGCAGTGGCCTGCATCTGTGTATGAATATAGTGACAAAAGAAGGTGGACCTGTGCCCAAGGTCCAGTTTTTATGAGTATCAAAATGTAACAACTTTCTTACAGCTGAATAATTTCTGTCGCAGTCTTCCACTGTTTTAGTCTAATTGCTCACAGGTGAACGTAGCTGTTTCATTCACAGCGTAGATCCAATACCCTCCTCCTCTTGGCTCTGTAGGGGCCACAGGAAGCTCAGAGTTAAGTCATGCTGCAGTAACAACGAGGACAGGCTTCTGTAGGTGTCTCCTGAGGAGTGCACCTTTCCATGAGGCTCCTGGCAGAGAGCCCACAGCTTGCTCAGACCAGGATGTTCAGTCTGCTCTGCCATTTTTGGAACCTGTCCCTTTTGGGTGTTACAGTGTTTATATTTGTTTCCTTCTGTACTCTGAGGCTCTCCCTCCCTCTCCACAGTCTGCCTCCTGTGTGTGTGTGTGTGAGAGAGAGAGAGAGAGAGAGATTGAGATTGAGACAGATCATCTATTAAATATGCCATACTTATTTATCTCTGGCTTTCCTTTTTAAGTTGATATATAGTCTACATACCATATCACCCTTTAGGTGTATACTTTAGATATTTTTAGGTTATTTACATGATTTTGCAACCATCACCACTGATTCCATACTATTTTCATCATCCCCAAAGCAACCCACTTAAGGAGCTGTATTTCTTTAGGCATCTGTTGATGGACATAGGAATTATTTCTGCTTTAGGAGCAAAACTTCTAGTCATGTGATTCCTATGATAACATGTTTGAGGAAATTCCGGACTGGCCTTTCGGCTGGAACTGCCATCTTTCAGTAATTTGTCAAAATGACTAACACAAAGGGCAAGAGGAAGGGAACCCATTATATGTTCTCCAGGCCCTTTAGAAAACTTGGGGTGGTTCCTTTGGCCACATACATGCAAATCTACAAAAAGGGTGACATTGTAGACATCAAGGGAATGGGTACTGTGCAAAAAGG
>PVJA010033145.1:0-22500 GCA_004027025.1 Myocastor coypus | reverse complement strand
CAGTGGAGATCCAGAAGATCATCAATAGCCACCTTGAAAATCTTTACTCTCACAAAACTGAAGACACAGATGAAATAGACAGATTCCTAGATAGGATCACTTTACTAGAATTGAATCAAGAACATATAAGAACTCTCAATAACTCCATAACAGTCAATGAAATACAAAAATCTATAGTATGTTGAGCTGTAAAAGTCTTAAATCAACAGCTTGTGACATTTCCAGTTTTGCCAGTAACCCACTACTATTAGGGAATATTGAACTTTGTATACAACTACTTTCTCTTCAATGAGAAGATATTTTTGTATCAATAATGATTAGAAAAGTTATCATGACTACATCCTGTACTCTAACTGCTAGTACAACAACAATATGCATTGTATCAATTATTAACAATGTACTACTAGTGTTTTGAAACTGTCACATTGTTATTTCTTATCAAAATAAAAACGCATGATACAAAAAATAACATATAAAAAATTAAATACATACATATATTACACAAAGCACTGTGCTGTTCTCCAATGAGTTCTTTCTCTATTGGCAGTGCAATCATGTATTTTAAAGTAGGCTGAGAGGATCTATAAAAGCAGTAAAGTTTGTGCCACTCAGGCATCCCACTCACTGCCACTTCTCATCTAATGCCACACTAGAGTCAAAGTGAATAAATTCTATAAATATCAGTGGTTCATGCTGACTAGGATATGTTGGCATCTATCCATTGATTTTTAAATGGGAACACTTGCTATCACTTGGCTTCAGCTATTGATGATAACCAGCATATTATTTTCCTGTGTCCTGGTTCCCACTGAGCTCCCCACTGACTTTCCACTAACCCTCTTTTCCTACCACTCCCTGTGGTGAGTAGCACCACAGCAGCTTTCACCTAGCATACAATTTACCCAGATCTGCGCCGCATGGTATGGGAAGTGCCAGTTAGAATTATACCGATTTCTGAGGCTAGAATGGGTATCCTGCTATGTTTTAAATGAGGCCAAATTTAGTGAAGGAAACTTAGGTCCCTCGTGTACAATAACATTTCTGGCACTTAGAAAAGGCATCACATAGTTTTATTTGAAAACCTAATAATATAAGCTGAAGTACAAAAATGTTTAAAATATATAACACATAATTTCACTTTAAAAGAAATGACCTAATGGTAACTGGAACAAGATCCTTCCATGGAAAGAATTTGTAATCAGTTTCAATGAATAAAACAAAAATAAAGGGTTCAACCAGTTGAGTAGGTTTCAAGGAAGGATAATAGTTACTAACGGATAATAATGTAGTGTATGCTATGTTTACACTCTGGAGATATAGTCTTCCTAATCCATCAAAGTCAACAAAATGCTTATGAAAAATATGGACATGAAATGGATCCTGAGTAAGATTTGACATGTGCATTTCAGGGCTGCAACAACATGATGAGCAACATGCAAACACGAGTGGCTACAATTTGAATTTGGAGTAAGCATGTGATGTAGCCAACTGGAATCTGCAAAATTCTGGAGTTTTATCTTAGTAATGTAGGACAAACTAAGATAAATCAGTAGGGCCTCGATAACTTGAACTGCATACTAACAGGACTGCACTGATGATTAAACACTGATTTTTTATTTGAAAGAGCGAAGAAACAAAACAGATAGGAGCAAAGATAAAAACAAAGCTCTGTAAGACAACAAAAGTGGTATAGAATTTAAGAACAAGAAATTGACAGTGATTGTTATTTATTGTTACCATCAAATTTGTTGCTCAGACTATCAAATATAAGATATAGACAGGTAAGACTGAACAAATAGTGAAAACATTAACTCTTACTTTCCATAAATCTTGCAACTTTTCTTGTCAATTTTATTTTTTAACAAATAAAGGTAATACATAAGACATTACAAACAATACACCACTAAAAACTAAAAAAACAAAATGATGAAAGGTATTAAATGGTAGTTATGTTCCACATTTGTGCCTGAATGTAGCTTCTCAGATTAAAGATATTATATATACTATATAAAATATATATAAATATGCTGCTATACACTATATAAAATTAGTGAAAATAATAACTTTATTATTACTATTTTTTTTTTGTCTTTTTGAGACAGGGTCTCGGTGTACTGTTCAGGCTGGCTTTGAGTTCAGTTTTGTAGCCCAGGCTGGTCTCGAACTCTCACCGATCCTCCTGCCTCAGCCTCCTGAGTGCTGGGATTACAGGCGTGTGCCACCACGCCCGGCTAAGAAAATAATAACTTTAAACATTAACTGGTACCTTAAAAAAAAACTGATAGAAATTAGCAGTACCATCATATTCTGTGTATATACTTACATTATTTTTCTCCTTTTTTAACTTGTCTCTTTCTCCTCATCTCAATTGTTCATTCCTTACATTCAATTTCTTTCCCTTTTACTATATTTTTTGTAACTTTTAGATAGTATTTAATCTTTCAGGTTCTAACACTAAGGAGACAATATTATGTTTGCACACATGGGTCTGATCCATGTTATTTATCAGATTCACATGTGCAAACATTGTATTATCTCCTTAGTGCCACAATCAGGAAAAAAAAAAAAAAGGAATGTGAAGCTACAATAGATACAGAAAAAGGAATGAACTCATTCAAAAGGAAATAGTTTCTGAATTGAGGGAGTTGGCGAAAGAGATTTATCTATGTATGTAAGCAAGATGACTTTAACAACTAAACTGCGGATTTCTGCCTTTCTACGGAAATCAGCAGATAATGTTCAATTTGTTTGGTATCGTTTTTCCAATCATTTGTAGTGTTTCTCCTCTTAAGTTCTTATACATCTCTTTCTTTTTTTTTTCTTCTTCCAATTCTTTATGCACATTTCTGTTAATATGAACAACTAGCTAGAAACACAACACTATTCATTACAAAAAACACTATGAAAATTCTTATTACTTTAAGTGTAATTTTGTATTACTTGCATTTTTTTCTGTTTTCATACTGTTTTGTAGTCTCACTTAAAAATAAAAAAAAAAAGTTAAAAAGAAGACCAGTTTTTTTGCTCAGTACTGGGTATTGAACTCAGGGCTTTGAGCTTGACAAGCAGGTGCTTATTCTACAGAGCTATCCTCCTGGCCCCAAGCATATGATATTTAGTTACATTTAGTTACTAATAAAAGCCTCAAGTTTATGACTTTTATAGCTAAATATTACTCCATTGTGCAAAAATCCAACATTCTTGAACTGATGCGCATTTAGGTTGTTTCCAAGATTTGGCTGTGATAAATTGTGTTGTGATAAAATGGGAGCACATATATATAATGGTGGTATGGTCTGGAAAAATACCCAGAAGGTAAAAAGCTGGGTTGAATGGGACCTCTAATTATAGTTTTTGAAGGAGTCCCTGTACTGATTGCCACAAGGGTAGCACCAGTCCACACTGTTGCCAACAGTGGAGAAGCATTCCTTTTCCCTTATAGCCTCTCCAGCACTTGTTATTGGTTTACCTCTTTGTGATAGCCATTGTTTCTAGACTGAGATGAAATCCCAGTAAACGTTATATTTAATTTCATTTTTAAACTTTTCCATTGTTCATTTAAGCATACAAATAAGCAACAGCTTGATATTAAAATTAATATTTAGAATAAATTTAATTTGGGGAAGCAAATAAAAAAAATTCTTGAAGCATGAAAAGCGAAACAGATAATATTATTTAGTTTTAACATAATTTTCAAAAGATAAGGAGAAATGCTCACTTATATGTGACATTAGGTATTCATGAATATCTAAACTTATAGTAGACTCATTTTTGGCATATGTTTCTTTTAACGTATTACTGAATCCTTATATGTCAAGTTCCAGGTAAAACTTTTTTTTTTTTTTTTTTTGTCTAAATGTTGACACAAACCATTCCCAGTAGGCTTGGTAGCTTCAATGAACAACCACATCAATGTATTTCATAGTACCATTGGTGAGGGCTATGGTTAGGTCTCAGTTTAGCAATGCTTGCTATTCAGAGCTTTGACTGAGTTACCATGGGCTATCTGCCTCAGACAGGCCTGCTTATAAAATCTGCAAGTGCACTATTCACATCTAAAATCCTGCTGCTAGTACTTGGCACAATAGATTTATCTGGGATGGCTGAATTACCTGGTGGGAGCCATGCAGCATGGAGGTCAGTATCGGAAGGATTCTTAATACGGTAGCTCAGAAAGGGGGAATCGAAAGGCAGGACAATTGCAGGTACAAAACATCTGATCTCCTAGCTGAGAAGTCACCAGTAGCATTGCCAATACATTTGCCTGATCAAGAATTATGATACAGCAAACCAAAACAATGGCATTCCAACAGGTATGTATATATATCCTCACAAATTACAAAGAGGGTGAGACTTAGAGCAGTGAAGCTATTGTCAATAATTTTTTCTAGTATACAGCTGTCCAGAATGTATTGCACTGAATTACACTACAACAAAAATAAAACTGGCATGCAAATACTATACAAGAAGTGAACAAACTGCATGGTGAGTATTTAAATTTAAGTGTTTATTACAATAAAAGGCACAGGGCCAGTAACCTCCTCCGTACACTCCCCCTCACTTGGAACACACTTATCCCATCTTTCTTGCCATTTTCTCAAGCCATTCTGAAGTCCTCTTGTCTGCCAGTTATGAGCAATCATGCTGTGAATGCTGCTGTGTAGTGCGAATCAGCGGCGCAAGACTCATGAAAACACTGTGATCACCTTCGCCCACCTTACTCATGGGATCTGGTTCCATGAAACTTCTAGTCGTTCCTCAAGGTCAAAGAAATATGAAAGCATGAATGGATACAGGATGTAAAGGCTGCCATGCCAACATGAATAAGGCATTAAGGTGAGTTTCACAACTGCTTTGGAAAGAACGATTGGAAAGTTTGTTGGAAGTCAAAAGGAGCATTTGATGGGGAATAACGGTAATGCGTCTTTTATTCTTATACCTTAAAAAATTAAACATCAACTATATATTTCAATCATATCTTATATTTACTTAAATTTTTGCAATAAGGTCAGAAAAAAAGTTTTGTCAACTTATTTTTATTCTTTTTTGTTTCTTTTTCTTTTTGTCTTTTTGAGACATGGTTTCGCTATGCAGTTGAGGCTGGCCTTGAGCTCACTTTTGTAGCCCAGGCTGGTCTCGAACTCACACTGATCCTCCTGCCTCAGCCTCCTGAGTGCTGGGATTACAGGCGTGAGCCACCATGCCTGGCTATTTTTATTCATTTTTGAAACCATAAATTTCTTTTACAAATATACTACATGTTTATGGTTTGTGCACTTCTATCAATATATTTAACAGTAGAATCCTGTTTCCTGTGATCACTTAAGAATGTGGGCTACTACCATTCTAAGGCTTCTTTAGACTACAAGGGTTGGAATACTTTGTGTGGTTTCAGCAGCTATGAGGAGAAAGACACGATAGAGTTTGTTGGTATGGAACTGCCTTCTAAAATTCTAGACCAGAAATAAGAGACATTGCTTTACTTGATAATCAACGGCCAGATATAAGCCACACAAACCTCAGGATGCAAGGTCTATTGGAAAACTGGATACAAATTCGGAAGAAAAAGAAAAGTCAGGGTGTGTGTTGAACTACAGGAATGTTTCTGACACACCACAGTATCAATATGGTGTATATTTTAAGAACTATTTACTCTTTTAATAGCTGAGCAAGTTTATGGAAAAACGCACATATCAGATACACAGTAACAACTTTTATGCAATTTTAAATCAATCTCTGACAAACTCAGTTAATTTTAAAGGCAAATAAGTGTTTAGATTTTACGTAATAGCATGTTTCCTAATTAAAAATTGGGACACTACCAGAAAAGACAAAAAAAATGTTTCAAATATTTATTGACTTTTTATTTATTTGCTACAGGTCTCACTATGCAGTTCAGACTTGTAGTGATCCTCCTGTCTCAGCCTCCACAGCGCTGGGGTTACAGGCATGCGCCATCACACCTGGTTTCAGTGGCAAGTACAGTGCCCCCAGGATTGTGGGACTGGAATGGTATGTGGTATGGGAGATCAAACCTGGGTTCCTGTGCTTACCAGTCAGGTGCTAAGACCTCTGAGCTACCTCCCCAGTCCTACTAGAAAAAAATGGTGTTCGAATTTTATTGTTGGCAAAATGTGATGGGAAAGTTCTCCATCAGTTTGCTGCAAATATTAGATGTCAATGTTGTGACTGACGATGAGGAAGCTTAAACTGAATGAATGAGTATACATGTCAACTTCAGCTTAATTCATAGCATAATTACTTCATATTAACACATTGCCAAGCCACTAATCAACAGTCTAAAGGCTCAGGCTATAGGCTACTTCTACAAATGTATTTTTGAAAAAAATTATTATTACGCAGCCTTCTGCACAGTTTCTGCCCATATTGTTATATGCTTGATTGAATCAAACCTCATAAACTCTTATGAAATGTGTTTTCTCAATGTTAATTTTATCCTTATGTAAATGAGACTGAAAGAGAGCTCTGATAGTAATAAAGGGAGTAGAAGCCACCAATGTGTTAGCATTATAGAACTCATTTTCCCTATCTTCCTGGCTTCTTTATCATTGTGGTCCTAGAAATGGTTTCAGAGATTCAAATACTGTTTGGACCATTAATTAGGCAAAGAGATTTTCTCACACTGCATTCTAACATGACATAAATCTTGGCTTCATGACATCAACTAATTCATATTTTAAATTTACTTAAATCACTGTGGTTTGATTTGTTTTCACATACTGTGCCTGGAATTATTTTGCTTCTTCCATCAATTGTGCTGCCTACCTAGATTGAAAATCTAAGCAAGTAATGCAAAAAAAAAAAAAAAAAAAAAAAAGAGAGAGAGAGAATTAAAAAAATAGACAACCAATTTGTCTGTTATTTTTGACATCTTACAATGTGGTGATATTCAAATAATTTTAAATAGGAGCACAACATAAGTGACATTCTTAGCTATGTTAAAGGGCTGGAATAAAGGTCTCATGTTAGCATAGAACCAGGAAATGGACTCCATGCAGTACTTCTTTGTTATGCAATTTTGTTTTACTATACTGTAGTTTCCTTACACCAAAAATGAGGACACTAATGATGCTAGCTCACAAAGGTGTTTTGAGAAGTGCAATATTTGTTCTATTTTTTAATTTTATGCATTTGTTACAGGGTCTCACTATGCAGGTCAGACTTGTAGTGATCCTCTTGTTTTCAGCCTCCCCAGTGCTGGGTTTACAGGTTTGCATCAACTATTCCTCGTTCTGGTGACTGGCTCAGTGCACCCAGGGGACGGGGCCACCCTGCCATGTGATGCCAAGGATGGAACCCTGACTTGCCAGGCAGGCACTTAGGCCACTGACCCAGCCCCAAGTACAATATTTCTAATGAAGAACTTGGAGTGCTTGGCATACTATAATCATGTCACTATTATAATTTCCTAATATGAGGTTTTGAATTCAAATTTCTACACTATATATTTTAGACCATTTTCACAAATTTTTAATTTGAAAGAACCAGAAATGTGGTACAATTAATGGTATTTGTATCTGCAGATGTGATTTAATAGCCACTGCCTATTTTGAATTTTTCTTCTTGGGTATGTTAGCTGTATACATTCCTTACATGTATTTTCTTTTTTTTTTTTTTTTTTTTTTTTTTTGGCAGGACCAGGGTTCAAACTCACAACCTTACACTTGCCAGACAGGCACTGTGCCACGGAGCAATCTCCCTGGCCCCCTTTACATGTATTTTCTATATGATTAAAATGTAAGAAAATATTTCTTACATTAAATATTTTATATCATTAATTACTAAAGTATTTGTTTTATCTTTCATGGACACACGTATAAATAGTATCATACATAAAATATGGACTCTAGTTTAGTACTCAGGATCTTTCGGTCTAACAGTGAGGATATAACCTTTTCAAATAACTCTTACATAAAGTTCTACATTGAAGCACTTGTATGATGGCTGCAAGATGTAAAAAGAGCAGCATGAGTATATTTTCACTGAGATGAACATCCAGCTACAACTTGTACTTTAACATCCACAATACTATTTGTCTTCTAAATATAAAGTTTTCAAGGTAAAATCATTTTTTAAGTTGGTATGTAATTTTAATTTTGAAAAAGTCACAGTAAGTCTAATTTCTTATGGTTGTCTCCTTTGCCTGTCAGGAGGCCAAGCACAACCTGGCTACGCACTCAATATTGGTAGTTATTTAAACTATTGAATATTTCATTTGAAATTATACTTCATTCATTTTATATACTTCAGCCATTGTTATTGATTTATTACATATTTTATATTTCAATTTAACAACTCTTCATGAGATTCATGTACAACTTTATTTTTTATTTTTATTTTTATTTTTATTTATTTTATTTTATTTTATTTTATTTTTTTGATTTTTGAGACAAGGTCTCACTGTGCAGTTCAGGCTGGCTTTGAGCTCACTTTTGTAGCCCAGGCTGGTCTCGAACTCTGAACAATCCTCCTGCCTCAGCCTCGCAAGTGCTGGGATTACAGGCGTGAGCCACCACGCCTGGCTGACTCATGTACAACTTTAAACACCTAATATTTATTTTTAAAATATTGTTAGTTTCTTAACCTTTCTTTTATTTTGTTTATGATAAAATATCAAAATGTTAATACTTTAATGAGAATAGCAATATATACAGACTGAAATTTTTCTATTTCAATTTAAATCTTAAGTTATTATAAGTGTATATCAAGTGTATATAAAGAAAAAAAAACAGGAAAACTAGGCAGTTAACTTTGAGATATCTGCAAACATTTCTACCAGCTCATAAAACTTGTCTCGTTTGTCAACTTTCCACGATAGGAACAAATGCCTGAGCCAAATCTCCCTGAAAAACTCCAGACCTTGCTCTGGTAAGTTTAGCAGTTCCAGCCCATGACCAGTTGCCTCTGTCAGGCCTATGGAAGCACAGTGCATCCTGACGTCATGGCAGGAGTGTCCCCCACTCATTTCATGGCCATATGCAAAAGGGAAGGAAGACAAGGGGCTGGGCCTTGCCTCACTTACTGTTCTTGCATTGGGAAAAAGTACCTGGTACCTACAAATTAAAGGAGGGAATGTTTATTTGTTCTCAGTTTGCAGAGGCTTCAGAACATGGTCAGGTGACGCCAATGAAGGGCAGCATGGAAGATGGCCACAGAGGAGGAAAGGCTGCTTAGCTCATGGCACAGGATATCAATGATGCCGCCTGGAAAAGCAGAAGAGGTAGCTGAGGTGTTGCTCAGGGGAGGAGCCTGCTGGGTTATGCGTTCACCTTCTAATAGCAATCAGCTGTAATGCCTCTGTAATCCAGTAGTATATGAAGGTCCTGACTATGATTATATGAGGTTTTAGTGGGTTTTCTCTACATACACCATGACTTTTGACCCATGACATCCCAAAGTTGTATGCCTCGTTTTTCGTACAAATGGTTTACACCATATTTAGAAATGCCAAATTCTTACTGGTGTTTGTAGGCCTCATGGCTTCTCAGCCTGGCTGTGGTCACTCCTTATGTCTTTCTTTAGATATTCCATATTCCTTGCCCTTCACGCTTCTGGGGTCTGATTTACTTTTTGCTGCACCCTTACAGCTTAATATGCTGACCTCTCAAGGGAACACTACTGACCTCTTCTGAAATCTGAGTGAAAGTTTCCCTGGCCCCATAGCTCTCACTTTATGAAAACCCACACAACTTGAGTGATGCCAAAGTCTGCTGCCAAGTAAAGCCATAGCCATGCCTCCTGAATCATGGCTGCAGAACTCCTACTAGACTCTTCTCTCTTTAAAGTTTTCACCAATTTTCAATAGCACCAGCCTGGGAACTAATTCTTTAACACAAAGAACGTTAGGCGACAGGCAAGATCTGAACTGTAGCGATATGTGTATGAGTTTAAATATAAAAACAAAACCTTATGTATCTTTGCTATATTGTGTGAAGCATTATTCAGTTTCAATTTTTTTTAATATTCAGAAAGACAGTGATTTTAAGCTTAAATATCTATGTTATAGAGTGATACTATCATTAAGCTTCTCTTCTGAAGGGCTAAGAACATACGTTTCCAGACCAAAAATTAGAGATAAAGAAGGGCTACAAGGATAGTCATATTTAGTCCCTAGCCCTTCAAGGTCAGTAAAGACTCAGGACATAAGAGAACCTGTGCTGTAACATCCTATAACTCAGTGGTTTCCCAAACTTTATGTTCAGGGAGACTATGAGGTCACAGAGGAAAGGGATTGAAGACATAAAGTGTGCCTAAGGAGAGTCACCTAGAGAGAAAACATTCTCTCAGGTTTTCACAGAAAAGAAAACTGGTCAAGCAATGGTTGTGACTCATCCAGACGGCTGACACTGACAACAGTGCTACAAAGCACTGTACATGGTTGCAAGGTAAATCCTGAGGCGATTTGAGTGCCCTGAGGAGACACAAAAGTTACACATTCTGTTATACAGGTCTCGCTTTAACTTGCCCTTAACCCCCCAGCAGAAAAGTCTAACTACGAGGCATAAAAAGTAAAGCTGCATTAGTATGTTGAGCTGTAAAAGGCTTAAATCAATAGCTTGTGACTTTGTCATTTCTGCCAGTAACCCATTATGATTATGGAATATAGGACTATGTACACAATTATTTTCTCTTACTTCAATGAGAAGAAATTTCTGTATCAATAACAATTACAAAAAATATCATGTCTGCATCCTGTGCTCTAAATAACTGCTAGTAGGGCAACAATATGCATTGTATCAGTGATTGGGACTGTACTGGTAACATGTTTTGAAACAGTCACATTGTTACTTCTTATTAAAAGCAATAAAATTAATAAGTAAAAGCCAGAAAAAAAAAAAAACTACCTCTTGATCTCTTGATGGGAGATGTTAGAAAAATTTTATGGGTGTAAGTTTAAAACACCCAAATTGTTACTGCGGCATTCACGTCCTGTTTGTATGATATTTTGTTTTCCTCATCCATATTATATTTGTTGCTTGATTTTATTTTGTAAAGATTCACCATTCCTCAACATACATCAAT
Organism: Myocastor coypus; assembly: GCA_004027025.1. NCBI lineage: Eukaryota > Metazoa > Chordata > Mammalia > Rodentia > Myocastoridae > Myocastor > Myocastor coypus. Next base: position 11,457 of record PVJA010033145.1, on the reverse strand, counting down.
CAATCAATCAAACAGATATTTTATTTAAGTCCTTCTTATTAATCAAACTTTAAAATCCTGTGAGAATCAAGTGAAAGAGGCCAGAGACCTTAGTTAAGCACTCACACACAAACACACACACACACACACACACACACACACACACACACACAATGACTTTATGCCTGCATGTCTCATTGAGAATAGAAATGCCCCGGTCAGCACAACTCATGACAGGTTATATTCTGGTTTTGAGTTATATCCAGTGGCTTGGAAAAATCATAAGGTATGAGGTTGAAGGCCAGGTGCTCTCGTGCTCTCAATGCTTATGAAGTCAGTAAATTTCATTACTGATCATTTCCCTTGGGCATGTTTATATTATATGTTTATATTATATTGCTAAAACGTGCTCCTTCATTGAAATATATATATATATATATATATATATATATATATTTATATCATAATACACTTTGACCTAATCCAAATATAGTTTTGCTATAAGAAACTCACTGTAAGTGTATGCATATGCATTTTTAATAAAATATTTTATTCCATATATTCATATGCATATAGCAATCAGAATGTAAGACCACAATTAGAAATAATAGTTTTTTTTTTTTTTTTTTTTTTTTTTGAGACAGGGTCTCGCTATGCAGTTGAGGCTGGCCTTGAGCTCACTTTTGTAGCCCAGGCTGGTCTCAAACTCGCACCAATCCTCCTGCCTCAGCCTCCCGAGTGCTGGGATTATAGGTGTGAGACACCATGCCCGGCTAGAAATAATAGTATTCTTTAAGGTGTGCTCTTCCTATCTTCCAGATAACTTTGGTCTGAGCTATCCCATAGTCAGAATTTCATGTTCAGTCCTCAGTCCTTTGTCTCTGTTGTGGTGGTAGCAAAGATTGATCAGGCAAAATCTCAATGATTAAATACACTCTGGGCCAGCAGAAACACAAGTTAGGAACTTGCTATAAAAGTAAATCTTTTCACAGGCCAGGAAGATAGCCCTGTGACACAAGTGCCTGCCTGACAAGTGCATGGCTGTGAGTTCAAACCCCAATCCCAACAAAAAAAATTAAAAATAAAAATAAATAAATAAAAATATAAACCACTAGAAAACAACAACAACAAAAAGTACATCTTGTCACCCTTTGGAGATTTACTCAATCTGAACATTAAGGGAAGAACCCCACCACTGGCTTTTTTGATAAACCTTCAAGTGACCATGATTCCCAGTACAGTTTGAGAACCACCACTGTAAGATGTACAACTGGAAATACATATCTTACTTTTCCTCACATTTTGCTGGCTAAGACTCAGCATAAGAACACACATACCGGAGTAAAGAGTGGCAGAGACATTTGTTATTTTAAATATCACCTTCACAGTTTTTTTGTTTGAACAAAGTAAGTGTAAACAATGATAAATATTTTCAGCTGGTGCCTCCTAATTTTAAAAAGAGAAAGCATGATGTTGTAGTGTTGGTTTTTTAAAAGTTCTACCTTTGTCGATAAAATATTTTTCATTAGAAAGAAAGTAAAGTCTATTTTTCTGGTTTTCGTGGCAGTACTTTTCTCTTACTCAAATTTTAGAAACTGTTAGATCTTCATGAATTGTAGGAAAAGTAAATCCTTTTGTTTTCATTTGAAAGCAGGAAAACGATTTTTTTTTTTTTTTTGTCTTTTTGAGACAGGGTCTTGCTATGCAGTTCAGGCTGACCTTGAGCTCATTTTTGTAGCCCAGGCTGGTCTTGAACTCACACTGATCCTCCTGCCTGAGCCTCCCGAGTGCTGGGATTACAGTCATGTGCCACCATGCCCAGCTGAAACGAGAATTTTTTCATTTAAAGGTATTGTACAATATTATCTACATTCTTAGGAGGTCTCAAATCTGGAAAACAAGTACCTTTGCTGACAGTACTCAGCACTTTTAATTATATCACATCATATTATTAATTAATGATATATGTTTATTATTTGCTTATTGAATCTATGTTTTTATGAGCAGAATAGATTTATTAAGAGAAAGAAAGCTTCTGTCTAGGAAGAGGGACAGAAGGGGACCTGAGCAGGTTGCCTCTGAATCTATTTTTTAATATCTCAGTATGATATATTTGCTCTTTTCTTTTCCTATTCACCAAAATTTTATTTTCCTGAAAAATTTCTCCACGGTAAGCTGAAGACATTAAAAAAGTAAAAACCAAAATAATAGTTTACATATCCAGACAAGAACTTTGCAATCATAATACTAATCAGTGCAAGACACAATCGAGGTTTTCTTTCATTTTTTTATATATCATACAACTGTTGAAATTTCAAGGAAAGGGGCCCGGCAGGATGGCTCAGTGGTCTAAAGCACCTGCTTAGGAAAGCTTAGGCGGCTGCAGGGACCGCAGTTCGATCCCCGGCACCACATGCTGCGCCAGCCCTGCCCTCGGGGCAGGCTGAGCCGGCCATAAAAATAAATAAATAAAACAAACAAAAGTTCTGAAACAAGAAAAATAAAATAAAATAATTTATTTAAAAAAAAAAAAAAAAGAAATTTCAAGGAAATAATCAGCTGAGAAATGTTAAAAACTTATTATACACTAACACTGACATTTCCAAACTGCTTTGAAGTTCAATTAATGTGACCATGCAATCTTTAAGAGATGAAAATTGGCACTGAACTGTTGCTTATTTGTTCTTCCAGTTAAAAAGCGAGGAAACAGTTGTCATGCCTGGAACCATGAGAACTAAAAGTCATTAGAAGTTATGGCTTGCTTTTCACAGGAATAATGAATTCTTTGAATATTGCAATTTTTAATATCTAGAAATATCTGTTGCTCGTTTTCAAGTAACATAAATGATCCAATAGTTTGCTCTGGAATTTCAGAATTTTGAAATAAAAACAAATGCTGCTATGTTGTATATAAATGTGATACTAGATAGACCATAATCAGTATAGCACATATTAACAGCAGGCATACTCTTAGAACACTAGGGTTTGAACCCAGAGTAAGTGTTCTATCATTGTGCTGTATCCCAGCCCTTAAGCACATACTTTAAAAGACAGGATAAAAGAAATGGCTTAACGGCCTTATCAGCTTGATGCTGCAGACCCCCGGACTCAGTGTCTGTCAGCTGAGCCATCTGGCTGGCCCTCATCAGCTTATTTTAAAGACTTACTTTTGACTTTCTAGTTTGGTGAAAAATAATAAAAATAGGCTTCAAAATCTACATTGAAAGAGGGACTCCAACACATTATTTTTTGCTCATGCCCAGGCTGACATCCTCAGTACTTTAGAGAAGCCAGGAATTGGAAGCTAAAGGTTTCTATTCATGCATGTCTAGAACTTAAGTATGATCCCCAGTTGAATACTATTTTATAGTAGCCTTATAGAGTTGGGTGCTCCCACATTGGTGCATACATATTTATGATTAACTCTTTCTCTTGAAGTTTTCCCCTAACACATATGCAGCGACCTTCGTTAGCTTCTGTGATCATTCTTGGTTTACAATTCACGTTGTCTGCCACAGAATAGCTAACCCTGCTTTTACCTCAGTTCCTGGCACAGGAAATATTGTTTTCCATCGTTTGATTTTCAGTCTTGAAATTTCCTTTTTAGTTAAAGATGTTTCTTACATACAACACATTGTTCGATTTTGTTTGTTGATCCATTCTGACGTCTGTATTTTTTTAGAAGGTGAATTGAGGCCATTTACACTGATGGTTATAACTGATACATATTGGCTTATCTTTGTCATCTTATTTTTTGCTGTTAGTTCCTTATTTTTCCCTTGTGTTTATGTGCTTGTCTTATCTATTGTTGCGCTTGTAATCATGGCCATTTTTATCTCTTTCTAAAATATCTTGCAGTATTCTTTGTATGGTTGGTTTGGTAGTCATGAATTATCTTTAGGTTTTTTTTTTTTTTTTTACATGGAAATATTTTACTTCTCCTTTAATTTGAAAAATAATTTTACAAGGTACATCAATCTGGGTTAAATGTTTTTGCTGTTTTGTTGTTTAGAACTGGAAATACTTTACTCCAAGTTCTTTTAGATTCGATGGTTTGGCTTTAGAAATCAGTGACTCTGATGGGCTTTCTTATAGATGATGTTTCTTTTGTCTAATAGCTTTTTCTGTGCTGAATTCTGAGTTCTTGACTATTATACACATGTGGATAGATATAATTTGGTTTATGGTAATTAGAGATCTACAGGTCTTACTCTATTCAGATTATTTTCCTGTGCTTTGGTAGTTCTTTGTTATTACCTTTGCAAATAGTCTTTTATGACATTTGCGTACGTCCTGCCTTTCATTGACACGTATCAGTCATGATAGCTTCAAGGTCTGAAAGTCTATCTTCAAAGAACACTGTACTTTGATTCCTGTGATAGTCCTTATGAAATTTGATAGTAGGTAACTACCCACTGCTATCAAAGCCGCTCCTAGAAAAGTCTGTTCCTCAGGGTTATCTTCTCTGTCTTGGAGATTCTTGTTTTCTGTCTGCCCTGAGTTTCTGCCTTCCCAACTCAATGGGATGTTGGTTTCTATGTGGTGCATCTTTAGGTGTTGGGCTGTGGTGAGGTTACTATCACAGCGCTTCCCAATCCTGTTTTCCAATGAAAAACATACATAACATCCTAGCTACAGCAGTACAATTAGCATGATGATAACATCAAGCAAAATTTAGAAACTGACAAACTTTGATAACTACTGATTTTGTACTTTAGACATAGAAGCAAATTCCTTAGTTCCATAGCAGAGAAATTGTTAATAGAGAGTTTGTATGTAAAAGAGTTCTCCTTGTCAGAGTAGGTTTACTGTGTTCCTCAGGCCAGGATGGCTTCAGGTGCTTCAGATTGAGTAGGAGGATGATCCAGGCATCGGGATTCTTCGGTCCGTGCCAGTTGCCAGGCATTTATTTATTTATAATATGTTTGCCATACATAATGATCACACTTATCATAGTGGATTTGTACCTGTACCTAATGTATCTTAATTCTCCTTTTCTTCCCTTCTCTCCCCATGTACAAAAAGTTTTGCTTTGCATTCTTTGTAACAAATTCCTTTCCCTTCATTTTCTCAGTTCGAGCCCCTTCCTTCTCCCCTCCCCCGCCACGTTGCAAGGTGTGCATGTAATTAAAATTATAATGCAATCTGGGCAACGGGTCTGATAATAAAAATGGATAACAATAACTATTAATTAGCTACTCTCGTTTTGGAAATCTGTAACATACGTACTGCTATGTGTTGTTATTTCTGTCTTTGTTTCTATTTATTTTTGTTTTTCCCTTTATTCTTCAAAATAAAATGAAATAAAATAAAAATAAAATGAAATAATAATACAGTAATAAATCAGAACATTTCATGAGTACTAAGTCGGTATGCACTAAGCAAAACACAGACATTCTTGGACATTAAGAAACCTTGAACATAAATATTTGCCTGCTCTTGTTCATTGAAAAATGATCATTAGAAAGTCCCAGTATAGGGCTTGTGAGACATATCAGAGGACTAAGTGTCTGCTTAGATAAGTGTAGGGATTCAGGTTCAATCTCCTGTGCCACATGCTGTGCCACCGCACCCCCCCCCCCAGGTGTGCTGAACAATCCACAGAGAAAGGGCATGGTGGTGTGTGCCTGTTATTCCAGCGCTGGGAAGGCTGAAAACACGAGGATTGTTACAGGGCCAACCTGTATAGTGAGACCCTATACCAGATGCAGAAAGAGAGAGAGCAGAGAGAGAGGGAGAGATAGAGAGGAAACAAAGCAGAGAAAGAAAGAAAAGAAGAAAGAGAGAGAGAGAGAGAGAGAGAGAGAGAGAGAGAGAGAGAGAGAGAGAGAGAGAAAGGAGATGCAGTGCATCTGGTATTTGTCAGGGTTGCAAGATCATTAAATCAACTTTTTCTACTAGGGTACAGTGCCTATACTTTGAAAGGTCTTAATGAATTTTCAATGCAATAAGAGTCTAACTTGCTCAAGTTCTTGGGGCAACTCTGGCTGGACTAGGCCCTTCCTTTGAAGAGCAATACACTTTCCCATAGAATTCCACAGGTTTTTGTGTTTTAGGGTTAATGATATTCTGATATGAAGTTGGACAGGTCAATATCACTTCTAGTAAGTTGTCATGGCTTCCCTTAGAGCTAAAGTGCAAAGGTGAAAATAGGAAACTTCTAAGCCATGGAATTTTCTATATATAATGGGAACATCAATGGAAAAATCTATTTTTCAAATTATTTCCTACAAATTGTTCAGGAATCAGAAATCATGCCACCCATTTAAGGGACAGTGTTAGTTTCTTCTGGCTAATCCCAGCAAAAAGGAAAAAGGATAATTTTTTAATTACAGGACTATTGTAAGATTAAATGGAGGAGGACATTAGGTTTTTGGCAAGTGGCCTCACACACTAAGTGGATTAAAAATGCTAGATCTAACTATTAGTGGCTTATCTAGGTGGCAAACATCTCTTACTTTCTACAACATATATTTTAACGTTTTGCTTGGTTCTAAATGATTTTTGTAATATGTCGAATTTTATTCCCTATGTTATCTAAAAACAATTTATAAAACAAATCTCCAGTCTCTAAGTTTCTAGAAATTACTTTTACTTGTGGTAATTTTGTTTAGCCAATGACTCCATTATGAATCTCAATTTCAGATACAGCATGTTTTAAAATGAGGTAATGACTCCATTATCCAAGCTTAAACACCATATTTCAGCTTTATATGTATTATATCAAAAGAACATGGCAAATCAGTGTTTCCTATGTGAAATGCAAACAAATTAAGCTCAGGTCATCTGAAACAATAAATTAGAATTTTCTATTTAGTTACTGGATGTTACCTTTTCCCTTTCATTTCTTGAATTTACAAATCTCATGTACTATAACTTAAACAGTTACTGAACTTGATGTATTGCACATTATAAATTGAGAGTGAAAAAAGTAGCAATGAGTAATCACCCTTTTTCTTTATTGTGTAATGCCTTTGAGAAGAAAAAAAAGTTGTGAATTTATAGCTTGATTTACATGTAATGGTATGAATTATATTGAGCCATAAATAATGTGCAAAGAATTTGCTATTTCTCTTTTCTAGTTCCACGGGGTTCTATAATATTTGAAATAAAATATCCCTGTCCAAAATCTAACGAAGATGAAAGAATTTTTCATTTTGAAATACGTGCTATAGCAAATTTCGATTAAATTAAGATAAAATCTCCATTCTGTTTTGTGGCATGAAGAAAATACAATAATTTTCTCTAAAGGACCCTCTATGTCTTTCTATTAGGATATAATACATTCAGAGCAATTAGAATAATTAAATATAATTATATTAAATAATACTTAAACTATCAATTGCAGTGAACTACTTAGCGCTTAAATACACAGACAATTTCAATATACTATAACTTATATTGCTCTCTTCCTTTTTCAGGAAGTGGTGAAAATAATCTCTGTGTGCGCTTTTAATTAAATCAGGTTTGTTTCACTTTTCCATTCGTTTTTGAAAGTAGATAGGATGCAAACTTATGAAGCCCTGTGCTCTCCAAGGGGTGACATGTGACCATTCCTCAAGCTCTCCGCAGAAGTCACTTGAACGTTTATAACTTCCTAGGATGGAGACTCGTCCTGCTTTGAGCTTTGTGAATGAAACATGAAATTTTACTACATGTATCATGGAAATTGAGGCCAGTAATTCTCACATTCAGAGAAGAGCAGACTTCCACAGTTTTGACTGCCCTTTGTGTGATATTCCCCTTTGAAATGAAGATCAGAATGCTCTGAGATGGTGATTGAGACTAGGTGTGGCGGCACACGTCAGATGATTGTTTCAGTGGTAAACTGAAATTACTCACAGAAACTAAAATTATCTCTGAAAATGTTTCTATATAATTAATCAAATATTATTGTATTGCATAGTTGTTGTGAAGAAATTCTACGACTTTAGGGACTGGGGAGATAGCGAAGTAGAATAAGTGCTTATCTGGCAAGTTTAAGGTCCTGAGTTCAATCCCCAGTTCCAAAACAACAACAACAAAAATACTCTTCCTTTGGCCAGGGAGATAGCTCTGTAGCACAAGTGCCTGCCTCGCCAATGCAAAGTCATGAGTTGGAACCCTCATCCTACCACAAAATACAAAACAAAGCAAAACAAAAACAAAGAAGTTCTACAACTTTCTTAGTTATCTTTAGGCTTATAAATAGCATTTGGGAAAATGACTCTTTTTAAAATGATCTTGCAGGGCCGGGCGTGGTAGCTCACGCCTATAATTCCAGCACTTGGGAGGCTGAGGCAGGAGGATCGTTGTGAGTTCGAGACCATCCTGGGCTACAAAAGTGAGCTCAAAGCCAGCCTGAACTGCACAGTGAGACCCTGTCTCAAAAAAATAAAAATAAAATAAAATAAAATAAAAAAATAAAATAAAATAAAATGATCTTGCAGGAACTGGGTAGCCATTTGCATAATAAAGACTGACATAAGAACATTAACTCTCACTTTATACAGAAGATCATTCCATATGGGTTCAAAACTTACAGACAAATGATAGAACTATCAGTCAAACAAAGCAGCCCAGGAAACAACTGTATGATATTTATCTGAGTAATGTTATTATTTATTTGTTTATGTATTTATGTATTTATTTATTTGGTACAGGATTTCACTATGCAGCTCAGACTCATATTGATCCTCCTGTCTCAGCCTTCCCAGCACCTGGTTTCAGTGGCTGGCTCAGTGGGGCCAGCAAAGCACGTGGCATGGGGGATCAGACCAGGGTCCTTGAGCTTGTCAATCATGCACTTAGACCACTGAGCTATCTCTCTGGCCAAGGATTTTTTTGGATAATACTTGAAAGTACAGGAAATAAAGTGAAAACACAAATGAGATCATGTCAAACTAAAAAGAAAAATTATGCATAGGAAACAATCAATAGACTAAAAATTCAACATATGGGAGAATATACCTCCTAATTATGTCATATAATGGTTAATATTCATTATAAAAGAATAAGACACTGAAGAGCAAAAACACTCTATTAAAGAGGGCAAAAGATCTGAATACATAATTATGAAAAGAAAAGCAATTAATAGAGAACGGGCTAATAAGGAAATGCTTAACTTTACCTGTCATCAGGTAATGTAAGAAATAATAATGTCTGGACGTGGAAAAATGGAAGCATTACAGAATATTATACAGACATAAGTAGTACAACTATTATGGAAAAAAGCACATATTTCAGAAAATTAAAAGTAACATTACCATGGACGCAGGTAGAGATCATACTCTTAAGGGGAGTGTTTCAGACCCTTGTGTGCAAACATTCTATTGTCTCATTAGTGTGAGAACCTAAAAGAGTGAATAAAATCTAAAGGGTACAAAAGACACTGTGAAAGAGAATAAACCTGTGCAAAGCAAAGGAATTTCTGAGATGAGGAGGACAGGAGAGGGAGTCAGGGAAGGAGCTGTATCTATGTATGTAAGCAGGATGGTTTGGATAATTGCACTGTGGATTTCTGCTGCTCTGTAGAAAAGAACAGTTAATGCCTATTTTTGTTTTGTTTTGTTTTGTTTTTATACTTGTATCCTTTTTCCTCTCAATTTCTTATAACTTTTTCTCTTTTTCTTTCCAATTTTGCATGCATTCATTTGGTAATCTGAACAACAACTAAGTTGAAGACAATTATGCAATACAATAAATACTGTTGAGTTCATATTTTTAAAAAACAACATTACCATAAGATCTAGGAAGCCAGTCATTATGTGTATACCCAAGGAAAATGGAATCTCTGTGGTGAAAAATCTGCAGCTCCATATTGATGACACTCTTCTCAAGAACCTAAGCATCCACCAACAGGAATGCATAAAGAAAATGTAGCGCACATGTTTCCTGGAATACAAATGACCCACCAAAAGGAAATCTTGCTATTTGTGAAAATGTGGATCAATCTGGAAGATGTCATTAAGTGAAGCGAGTCAGATACTGAAATGCAAGGTCTGAATGGCTTCTCGTCTGCAGACCCTAGAGAAGTCGATACCATACAAGCGAAGAGGAGAATAATGGTCGTTTCTCTTGGTGGGAGGCCGGGGAGAGTAAAAGGTAGAGTTACAATTAGATGGCAGGAATAATAGTAAGGTCTTACTGCACAGGACTTTAGGGGAAAAAAAAAAAAACAACAACAAAAATGAAGAATAATATCGTATGTGTTTCAAATACTGCTAGAAGATGATTCTGATGATTTTTGAAAATTTCACCACAAAGAATATTTGAAGCGATGGGTATACTAATTACTCTAATTTGGTTAGAATACAGTATACATGTATTTCAAAATGTAATTTGACATTCTATGTAATTTTATAATTATGCATCTGTCATGGTTGATTTATTGTGTTGACTCGAGAAATTTAGAAAGCTAGTTTGGTGAATCAGGAAGGAACTGTGCTCCTTACCTTGAAAACAACATCATCCTAAAAAGAAAACAAACAAACAAACAAAAAAAATAGTCCTTAGCCTGTGGGTGCGACAAAGGACCTGGGAGGCAGAGCCTGCTTACAAGATGAAGGAGGAAAAGAATCTTGTTGCTATGGTTTGTGTCTGTTGATCCCCCTAAAGCACGATGCAGTCATGGGGCAGCTTCTAGAATTTGTGATGAACTCTCCATCCACTGGGATTATGGCTGTGAGTGCTGACTTGGATTGAAAAGTCCACAAACTGTGAGCTAAAAAAACTTTCCTCCCTTGATTTTGGGCTTTGTGTGTTTTGTCTCAGCAAGTGGAGAAAAGTAATTAAGAAAGTTTCATTACAGAAAAATTAAACTATTAATTTTAATAGATAAATATATTTAAATGAAATATTTTCATGTCACAACTGCGAAAATTTATCACATGTTAATGCACAAAGATGACACAGGAATTTTTAAAAAAATTATTTCAGGTGATTAAAAACACATTTTAAATATGTGAGTTTTTCCATAAATTCTCTATTATCAAATATAGAGAGTACTTTAACATTACATTGATGGGCTGTGTCAAAATTTCATTATCATTACATCAGAATGTTGATAAACAATGTCTTATTTGGACAGGCAGGTTATTGTTTTCTCTTTTGTTATATATTATAGTAAATGCAAGTTCTCACTTCAATGTTCAAATATCCTTAAAATGTAAGCGGAGCTGGGCGTGGTGGCTGAGGCCTGTAATCCCAGCACTTGAGAGGCTGAGGCAGGAGGATGAGTACGAATTCGAGACCAGCCTGGGCTACAAAAGTGAGCTCAAGGCCAGGCTGAACTGCATAGTGAGACCCTGCCTCAAAAAAAAAAAAAAAAAAAAAAAAAAAAAAAAAAAAAAAAAAAAAAAAAAAAAAAAAAAAAAAAAAAAAAAAAAAAAAAAAAAAAAAAAAAAAAAAAAAAAAAAAAAAAAAAAAAAAAAAAAAAAAAAAAAAAAAAAAAAAAAAAAAAAAAAAAAAAAAAAAAAAAAAAAAAAAAAAAAAAAAAAA
>PVJA010033144.1:0-23561 GCA_004027025.1 Myocastor coypus | reverse complement strand
CTGTTGGGCTGGTAATTCAGGAGTATTTGACAGAATGTGTGTGAACATATTTAGGCAGGGATGGTATGAGAGAGAAAGGATGGCATGGGCTGTTAGGAATAAAAATTACGTGGCACAGGCCAGTAGTTAAGAGACTGTAAGGCAGTAGAAAGCCCACACAGCACTGCTGTTTTCTTGTCTCACTACACTAAAAGCTTATCTTGAATCCACTCTTCATTAATCTATATAAAGTGGCACCTCATGTTAGGGAGCACAATACCCCCAAGAAAGCATTTCTTTTATCAGTGTACATACTGTACATATAAAATACACCCTTAGACTGCTAAATGACCAGAAATTTATGGACAAATTGCATAAAGGATTCATTTTAAAATTATTTCTTAGGTGTATCTAAGGAGAGTCACCCAGAGAAAAACATTCTCTCAGGCTTTCACAGAAAGCAAAATGGCCAAGCAATGGCCATGACTTGTCCCGAAGGCTGACACTAACAACAGTTCTACAAAGTACTGCCTATGTTCCCAAACTTAATCCTGTGGGAATTTGACCCTGGAAGATACAAAAAAAATGAATGTTTTGTTATACAGGTCTTGCTTCAACTTGCCTTTAACTACCCAGCAGGAAAAAAAAATGCTTAATTACAATGCATGAAACAGAGTTAGATTGGTGAGACGAGCTTTAGGAGGCTTAGATTCAATAGCCTCCAACATCACAAGCTTCACTGGTGGCCCGCTGCAATTGCAGAACATTTGACTGTCTATGTACCTGCTTCCTCTTAGTCCAAAGAGAAGTATATTCTTTTCCTTTTTTTTAAATTTTTTTCTAAGCAACATCAATAGGGAGGTGGGTCATGCCCACACACTGTACTCTGTAGAACGATTGTGAGGACAATATGCAATATGTCAACTTTCAAAGAAAAGAAAGGGGAAAATAAAATAATAATAATAATAATGTTGATTTAGAAGGGTTAATGTTTAATTGTTTGATCAATGTTATATACCTATATGTATTAATCTAAACTGATCTGATGATGAAAATATGTAATATAACTCGTGTTAAATTTAAACAATAAAAAAAGAAAGAAACGCAGAGCTAGGTTGGTGAGATGAGCTTTAGGAGGCTTAGATTCAATAGCCTCCAACATCACAAGCCTCACTGGTGGCCCACTGCAATTGCAGAACATTTGACTGTTTATGTATCTGCTTCCTCTTAGTCCAAAGAGAAGTATATTCTTTTCCTTTTTTTTTCCTAAGCAACATCAATAGGGAGGTGGGTCATGCCCACACACTGTACTGTGTAGAACGATTGTGAGGACAATATGCAATATGTCAACTTTCAAAGAAAAGAAAGGGGAAAAGAAAAAAAAAAGTAATGCTGATTTAGAAGGGTTAATGTTTAATTGTTTGATCAATCTTATATACCTATATGTATTAATCTAAACTGATCTGATGATGAAAATATGTAATATAACCATTGTTAAATTTAAACAATAAAAAATTGAAACTTGAAAAAAAAATTATTTCTTTTGTTTGGTTTACCTAGATAGTGTTCCTGTAGCATAATGGTTGAGATTTAGCAAACTTCTTAGAAAAGATAATGGCTTTTATCACTAGCATGCAATTGCTACCTATACTTACAGACAGAAAGATTATAATTAGATCAATAGATTAGAACAAAATTGGCTAATGTTCAGTGTTAAAATATAGACTGAGCCACTGAAATCCCTCAAGTGGTAAGGAACTATCTAGAGATTAATCAGGAAATATATAATTGCAAATCTAAATGTGTGCACACACCTTGCACACACTTCAATTTATACTGGCTATTATACAAGAGGGTGCTAGCCATAGGTTTATCACTTCACTAAATGGAGAGGCAATGCTACCTTTATTAATTTGGATAGCAGTTTAGTGAGGCCATTGAGATAAGTTCAAATGCCTAATTTAACTTGTCGAAGAGCCATGAATAAGGAGTTTAACTTTGTTCAGCTTCTAGGTACTCTGCAAAAACGAAAGATTAGCTGCTATCTGAAGGTCCAAATCTAAGTAAAACTATAGTTTCAGGTAATGAAAAAGGTTAAACTTAAAGTATACAATTTACCTACCTATGTACTTTGTGTAATTATGAAAAAACATGTGTTTTTTTCCGAACAACAAGTCTTTCCTCTGTGGGCAATTAACTAGCAGGGTTACATAAACCATGAGGTGGTATTTAATAGCACAGTTTCACTAAATGTCAGACCTCTGGCTCTGACATCTGCTTTCAGTTACTCAAACAGCTGTTTGAAACAGCTGTAGCAACTATGGAGTTCATTTTTTTTGTAATGCAACAATAGGAATATAGATGGAAGAGTCAGAATAAAACAGCAAAGTCCAGTAAGACATTAGCCAGGTCTTGGCAGAAACTTCCACACTAAAACTATTAAAATTTAATTTTTTATGAAGATACTCACCTGAGTAAGGAAAACTGAAATCAGTTATAGAAGTACTTTTTTCCCCCTTAAACCGCTGAATCAGAAGATCACATTAGTGAGCTGTAACCAGCATTTTATTTTGAAATAAACAGAACAGAACATGTCTTATAAAAAGATCCTGCTTTATAAGACTTTTGTTTCTGATCTCCATGTGTATGTGTGACTATACAAATAGAGAATTTCTTTTGTATCTTTTTACCCCAGTTTGTGAAAAATGTTTCTATTATCTAGATAATGGTGAAACCCACCACATGGTGACTGTTCTAAATGTCAAAATACTTAGATGGCCTTGCAGGGCTATTCCATTTTGGAAAATCTGTGAAATCTGTGATCCAAAGATGTTAAGACTCAGAAAATTTTGCTTAATATCAGCCTAACATATGTACCAACTGGTAAGATATTCCTACCTAACTCAACCATCTGTCTGTCTCCTCTCCCACTAAATACATGGAGAAAAAATATACACATGCCATCCTTTCAAAATTAAAAAAGGGATTTAGTTATAAACAAAGCATTCCAAGACACTTTGGGGAGTACATTAATAATGAATCAATTTTTACAACTATGAAAGTTTTTATTGAATTCTGGGAGAAAAAAGGCCTGTATCAATTCCTAATGTAGCAGGAAACCCAAGGTCATAACATCACAGAAGGAATAGTCAAACCCTCCATCAGCTTTAATATTCTCTTATTTTATGTTTTTGCTTTCCAAGAATATGAACTAATTTGTGTAGTCTACTAGAGAACGATTGAGTACAGGGCATAAACTTAGTCAGTGGAATTGGTATCACACTAGGCTCCCTCATCTCAGATTTGAGAACTAATGGTACTGTTCTGTAAGCACTAATTCAGTATACACTATCCAAGGATCCTGAACTATTTCCCAAGACGATCAATGTCACTCAAGTCAATGCAACATCAGAGATGATAACTGCAAATACCGTATCAGAGAAGGTAAATCTGTTATTAAAGGAAGGATTCATCCATACCCAGTCTTGTTTAAGGACTTTAAAAGGAGAAGGGAGGGAGATGGAGTAAAGGCTTTCACACAAAGCTAATGAAGGTACAAAAAGAAGGGCTTTCGGTTGTGTCTTGCTGCTTATATTCTTGTTTTTTAGATGTGGAAGAAATACTGTGGGCACCAACTGAGTAGCTATCAACCTCCCACAGGGTAGGTAAACAACTAGTTCAAAGGGCACGAGGAATGCGAGCCTATGACTTCAAGGAAAAGCCTGGGAGTTATGAAATGTGTACTAGAAGGGGAGACAAAATTTCTGGCCCCAAGCAGCCATGGATCCTAGAAAAAGAATCGCCTAGCTGAGTCTGATCCTTTCCTAATTAACTATCATAAGCTTCTGGATTTCATTCACACTAAATATGTCACATTACAGCAATCATATTATTGTACTGTGATGTGAAGTTCTTTGGAAGTGTGTGTCTGTAATGAACTATAAGTTCTTTGAAGGCAAGGAACTTTCATTTCTTATGAGCATCTCTAGTACGTTGTCAGAGACTGTAGACATTAGTAAAAGCTGACAAGACAAAGTAAAGATAGTAAAGGTGAAAGCATTTGATTTTGACCAAGCCTGTGTGGCGTCTTCTGTGAATCATAAGTTCCAGGAAGAAGAGATAACTAACATAGCCAGGTAGGGGAGGAGGTTGGCAGGTGGGGTGTGTGTGTGGGTGAGTGGAAGACAAATAAGGTTTTTATCTGTTAAAATCAACACATCAGTGGTGCTCCACAGTGAAAAGATGGCTGGTGCAGACATTTAAAATTAGCCTCCCCTGACAGTTCCTTAGCAACGCTGTACCAGAACATTATTGCTTTTAATGTGCATTGCACAATGTTCACGTGCACATCAGATGGCTAGGAAATGGCCATTGTTAACTGACACTGAACAAAAAGATAGGAAAATCACACCACTCAAAACACCCTCCTCATTGCCTTATGGAGAAGAACAAATAGTGCAGATTTTCCACCGACCTTCCCTCCCAGGCTGCCCATTAGGGATGCCAATCACTGGCTACAAAGCCGAGTGGCTTCGCCTTTCTGTGTCTTTAGGCTTGTTGCTGGTTTGCTCATAGGCGACTGCTACCATTCTGTTTCTCATCGAAGGGAGGTAGGTTGGTGATTTTGTTTTATGTGAGGACAATAAGCTCAAATCAATGTCACCCAAACTAACAGCAACACCAAAATATTTCCTTAGATGGAGCAAGATGTCTGAAACTCATGCAAAAGGGTAGGAAAATTTTGCAGGCTACACTGATGCTTCTGTATGAAAGGCCAAAAAACTCAAGGTCAAATGGATGGAACAAGGAAACATAGTATTAACGTCTTTCTTTGCCAAGCCAACTGTGGAAGAGAAAAGATAATAAATGGACCTATGAAGATCTCATTTTGTATTTACATGTTAGGATGTGATAGGATGTGACACTTTTCTTGTGATACTAAGGACTGAACACAGGACTTCTGTACTGAGCAACATACGCACTCCACCCTTCAAAATTTTTTTAATAATTTAAGATAGGGTCTCATTACGTCTTCCAGGCTGGGTTGCAACTTGTGATCTTTTTGCCTAGCCTTCCAGAGTGCCAGGGCTGCAGGCATGTGCTGCCAGGCCTGGCTTGACACAATTTTAAATGAGTATCACAGTGCAAGTCAGAGCCACCCTCTAGCACTTCCTTGGCTATATTCTAGGCCTTACCTCCCACATAGCCAAGGGCTATATGGCCCTGGCAAAAGCATTTTATCATCTGTAAAGGTCACATAATAATTGCTTTTAAGTAAAAGGTGCTTCTTAATTAACTGTTCAGGAGGCCAATGTGTGAAAGAAAATATTTGAGAAATATCAGATACAGTTATTACTTCTGGAAGCCATTTGGCTAGGCAGGTATTTCAATTCAGAATATTACAAACCAGAAATTTCCACTAGAAAAACACAAACAAACAAAGAAACAGAAACCTCTGACCATGGATGGAAATTGGCAACACATGTGGGCTTCCTTAGGGACAACCCATACATCACTTGGGTATGGGAGTAACCTAATTCCAGTAAGCGTGAGTGGGGACTAAGTAGTGGGCCTTACCTCTTGAACTAGGGAAGGAGTTGTTGAGTTGCTCCATCACTTCCTCTAACCCTGTGCTTGTGTCCTGGGGAGGACTGAGAAGATCTTCCTCACCTTAAAGACAAAAGCAAACAGCAAATTACACTTCTGCATACCAAAGCACTAGAGAAAGGCACCTCAGTCATATTTTAAAAATCACCATAAATTCATAAATAATAGAAGTCCTCCAGCTTCATCTTCAGAGAACAGTTCTTTAAAGTAAAGAATGCCATCAACTAATTTATCTGTGTTTTTATTTTTGGACAAGAAACCTGTGTATCTATTTAGAAGTTAAGGTAAAGTTGACAAACTCTTTTCTTAAGGTCCTGTAACAAATATGAAGCTGTCCTTTACAATTGAAGAGTATTATTACACACTGCAGTGTGTCTCAACACAAAAAGCACAAAACTGTTACATTTTGTTTACTCCTATGAAGGCATATAGGAAGTAGAGACACTAAGGTATTGTTTTCACTCTTTCCTTTGACATTTAGCCCAAAACGAAAGTGACACTCAAGTACCTGTAAAGTTCAGTATAAAAGAAACACAATTTGTATGTGATCTGTGTAGATATCTAAGAATTATATTAATGACACTAGATATAGGGTACACTGGGGGATGAGTAATGTCCTTTTCCTCTTTGTTGCTTGGGAATGGAGCATTTTATTTGGAGATTTTGTTTTTTTAATTTTCAAGAGTGTGTTTAAATGACAAAAGTCAAGGAGTTAGTGAGAATGTATGGTCTTGTTCTTTGTTGAGAATGGAATCTCCCTGTAGATTTGTGGATCGGTATTTTTATTGATTGGCCATGTATTAAAGAAATATACCTCAAACAGCATGTGCAGATGAGGAAGGAATTTCAAATTTAAATTTCTAAGATTTTCTGAAACTAATTTTTTTATCATAGTCAACCTTCCCATAATGAAAATCCCTTATTTCCAAGCTCTGTTTGTTCCGCACATTGTTATTTCCATCTAAGACCAGACACAGCTACAGCAAGGCAGCAATAACCAACATGCTTAAGGACAGCCTAAGGTTCACATCAGACTTGAAAAAATCCCTGCAGAGCCTGTTCTGTGTCTTCATCCTTATATGTTTAATAGAACCAAGTCACAAGAATCGCTGCCAATACTAAACATTAAGAAAAGACACTGTGTGCGGTGGACATGAGGCTGTGTATCATTATGAAAATGGAGGGCTAAGAATCTGGGGTTGGCGAAAAGCCTTTAATTGTGTCTCAATATAACATACCATAGGAAGCCTCTTTGAGATATTAAGTACAGGAAAGGCACCCTGAATAATTAAGGTCCCAAAGCTGAAAAGAAAGATTCTCTGTCTTTTTTTTTTTTTTTTTTTTTTTTTTTTTTTTTTTTTTTTTTTTTTTTTTTTTTTTTTTTTTTTTTTTTGTCTTTTTGAGACAGGGTATCGCTATGCAGTTGAGGCTGGCCTTGAGCTCACTTTTGGAGCCCAGGCTGGTCTCAAACTCGCACCAATCCTCCTGCCTCAGCCTCCCAAGTGCTGGGATTACAGAGATTCTCTGTCTTTATAGACACTTGCACATACTACATAACCTTGGGTAAGTTTATGCCTTTATATAAGAAAATAGCACTCAATATTTTGAGTTTCTTTTTTTTTTTTTTTTTTGCTTTTACTTTTTTAAGTGACCATCAGTTGCTTGAGAGGAAAATGAATCAAATACTACCAGGAGAAACAGGATTCTGACAACTGCTGGGCCAATTACGTCTCTTTGTTGCATTACGGATGCAAATTTGTGCTTAATTGGGAAACATGAAGCTTTTTAATGGCAGAAAGTCCACTTTACAGACAGTAGGTCTCACAGAATAAATCAGAACCAGCAGAGACATTCAATGAGCATTGATGTTCATATTCCTGACAGTTTAATTACATCGTTTTGTAGCTCTAGGAACTCAATTGCACTGTGCTAAGATTCAGGTACAGTTCAATGATGTGACTGGCATTCTTGTCCCTGAATTATCTCGAGGATCAAATTATAAAGTATAAATCTAATGATGTCAGCCAAGTTCACCTTTACAGATAAGCTATCTTCCACGAGTTGCAAATAGGAGTAACCCAAGTACAGATGTAAAATTGGCTTGTTTTCCTAGAAAACTTCCATGGCAGTGAGAACTTCACCCATTTTAAAAATGGTAGAAGGGTTTAAACCCAGTGCATCACACATGCAAGGTAAGTGTTCTATTCCTAAGCTACATCCACAGCCCCAAATAATCAACCTCCTTTCCCTCTTTCCTTCCTTCTTTTTTTCTCTCTCCCCCTTCCTTTGCTTTTCTAGTGAGGACTGAACTTGGGCCCTTTCTAGCACTCTGCTATATTCCTAGCCTCCATTCAAACATGTTTGAATACTTAACTAAAGTGAAATTTTATTTTCTTCTTTTATCAAAATGCTCCAGATTTCTCAAGATGCCTTCAACTCATCTCCCTTCAAGAAGTGAAATCAGATTTAAAACCTATATGCATGAGTAGAGGTGAATCCACTGACGGAAAAATGCATAATACCCAATATTTTCTGTGTCACTTTATACTGGGAAAAATTTTAAATAGCTAAATGAAAGCTGGATGTAAAGTAACACCATTGTCCTATAAGATACTGGGCCAGGCTGTTTTGAATGCTTTTTCCAAAAACCTGTAGAGATGGGAAAGGGATCAAGTGATGGGGAGAGGTGAGAAGAGAGAAGATGGGGCAGTAAAAAGGATTCAGTCATGACATATAAACCCATCACCATGATAAATTTTTTTTACATACTGCAACATGTAGGAAAACAAAAATTTGAAACAGTAACATAACTTTTCATTCAAAAAACGAATTAGCCAGGTTTAGTTGTGCACACCTGCAACCCAAGCCTTGTGAGAGGTGGAGGCCAGAAGATCACAAATTTGAGCCCAATCTATGTAGCTTAGTGAGTCACTGTCTCAAAAATAAAAAAGTCCTGGGGAT
This sequence comes from Myocastor coypus, assembly GCA_004027025.1. Lineage (NCBI taxonomy): Eukaryota > Metazoa > Chordata > Mammalia > Rodentia > Myocastoridae > Myocastor > Myocastor coypus. Next base: position 15,014 of record PVJA010033144.1, on the reverse strand, counting down.
GTAGCTCTGTGAGAAGACCCTGGGTTCAATTCCCACCACCTACATCAGCACACACACACACAAACATAATCAAAGCCTCCCGCTCTGTCCTAGGTGCTAGAATTATAGCAATAAACACCCAAACAACCATATCTTCACAAAACTCACAGTACTAAATAAAAATCAGAATCTTACAGAGGTGCCAAATCCTGAGAGTCTGCAGATAGTGCAGTTTTGAAAGCCCTCATGCGGGACGTGTAGCTGGGTGAAAACTTTTAGGATTTATGAGTATGAGGGAAGAGTGTGTGAAAGTACAAAACCCATGTGGATAAACTCATGGAAGTGTGAGTAGGTTGTTCAGGCTGCAGCAGAAAAGGTGGCCGGTGCAGACAGAGACTTGAGGATCCATAGCAAAGTACTTCCCTGGCCAGGAATCCAGCATGACACCATTGGTTGGGCAGTCACACACTGTGTAGCCGTAATAGGCAACCCCAAATATTCTTGTGTCTAATGATCACACCTGTGACAATAAAGCTTAACCTGCATCCCCAAAATACCAAGAACTTTTTTCATTTATTTACCAAGAAAACAGGTACTATGTCCTAATGATGATCACTGAGCACTTCCCAAATCCTACACATACCTTCTAATATACTAGAATACTTATAATACCTAATGCAACGGAAGTGTATGTAAATAGCTTCTATATTGTGTGTAGGACATAAGAAGAAAAAATTTGCATCTGCTTAGCACACATGAATACTCCCCCCTCCATACTCTCTAACTGAATATATGGATACAGAATCGGCAGACACCGAGTGTTGACTATACTCCCAACTCTTTCATCAGATCACCTAGTCTGACTTCTCCCACATTGCACTTAAAAGAAAATCATTGCGGTTGTGTACTGAAAGAACGTCAATCTCTTCCCAGAATATGGCTCAGCAAATCCCAGCCTTATCACATCTCAAACCTTCAAAGCGCAAGGACACACATTGCATTTATTTAAACACCTGTGAGCATCTTTCAAAGAGTCCTTTTCTTTCCCTCTTTAAATGAATGTGGTTTATGCAGTTCAGAGAAAAAGAAAGCCCTTTTGAATTCAGCCTTTTCTTTCAGAGAACAAACTTAACAACATAGCCTAGCCATTTTATATTGGCAAGTTATCTCTGAGCTCAGCTCAGCCGCTGGAATGCGGCACTCCTGTCCCTGTATTCAGCTCTGCCACAATTTTCCTGGTTCCATAAACCACCAGGAGTACCTGATCTCAGTGCCTTAACAGGCAGGCTACCTCTTCACCAATGTTGACAGCATAAATAATTAATGTTTCAAAGCAGCTAGGGCTTTGAATCTCACTGCTAAAATATGTGACTTAATTTCACAGGCTTTTATTAAGAAACAAAAAGGAAACTCCTGAAGTAGAACAATGGCAGTACTAAAGCTCAGGTTTCAGAATTTATAGACTTTTCAAAGGCATGCAATATTTTTTTAGGCCTTATGCTATCATTTCCAGTCCCAACAGGCCATTAGCTGGATTCAAATCTTATGTGGAGAAAAAGAGAGCCTGACATAAGAGATCATCCTAAATCATCGAGATGTGATAAAGGCAGGAGAATAACCTTAAATGTAGCTTCTCAAAGCAACTGAACTTCATTTTTCTACAGGGCCTTACTTCTTGGGAGGAGAACAGTCTTCCTCCTGACTGCTCTAGATACTATTTTGATTTTTTAATTTAAGTCAGGTACTTGCTAAGTTACCTGAGCTGAGATCAAACTTGCAATATTCCTGCGTCAGCCTCCCAGAGTGCTGAGATGACAGGCATATGTCAAACTTCTTTGCTCTGCTCCAGACTCTTGAACGTCATAAAATTTGCTTCAGCTGCCTTCTCTTCTTTCTCAGAAATGTTCACCTCTTCTTAGCCTTCATCTATCTTCTTCAACATCTTTCCTACCCTGGTCTATCAGTACTGGCGCCATATGCGTCAGACAGGCCTTACAACCTGGCCTTCTCAATTCATGCAATGACCCTCTAACTCTACAATGATCTCCAGGTACAACCTTCAACAGCTCACTGGAAAGCCATATCTGCATGTAGAAACAGCTTGAAAATATTTACATCCATGCCGGGCATCCTGGTGCGTGCCTGTAATCCCAGCACTTGGAAGGCTCAGGCAAGAGGATCAGTGCAAGTTCAAGGCCAGCCTGAGCTACAAAAGTGAGCTCAAAGCCAGCCTGAACTGCACAGCGAGACCCTGTCTCAAAGACAAAAAAAAAAAGAAAAAAGAAAGAAAAGAAAATATTTACATTCCTGTTGTCTCTAAACTTCAAAACTTTTCCAACCATGATTTCCACATCTTTTCCCATAAAACTTATTCACACATTTGACCTTTCCTTTCTATTTGGATTAGGCCTTCTCCTTATTCTATACCACATGGAAAATCTCAAGTATGAAATGAATTCCCAAACACATCATCATACCAGGCAACAGAGCTTTCAACTGTAAATTTTTTTTGTTTTTTGAGATGGAGTCTTGCTATATTGCTGGTCCCATGTTCAAGGGATCCTCCCATCTGAGCCTCAGGAGAAGCTGGGAGTATGTGTGCATGCCACCTTGCTTGCTTTTATATGATTTTGAGAAACTTGTTTAGCCAGTTTATGGCCCAGAGTAGAGCAAGATAAGAGATCGGTCTGACTTACGCTTACTCAGCCTTAAGGCAGAAGAAGAAATGAAGGGAAAAGGCCCAATATTTGCGGATTTCACAAAACACTATCTCCTATTCTAGCACAACTGGAAAAACTAATAAACAAGTAGCTAGCAGCCCCTGCCATTGCCATTTTCATCACTGGAATGCACCTCATTCCTTTTGATCTTTTATCCTTTACACCTCGGCAACTCACCTTCCTTAAAGGCCTTCCTGCCAAAGAACCTTGCTGAACAATGATAGACCACTTAGATGACCTGGTCCTTTATTTCCCTGAAGAGATACAAAGTTTCCAATTTCCCATCTCTTGGCTGAAAATTCCCTGTCTCACTTGGTCAGTGTGTTTCCAGTTATCCACGGATACTCATTTCCACTGAGTTCTCTTGGTACATTTGATGTTCTGATCTCATCTTCCTTGTGAACCTATCCTTCACCCTACTCACTCATCGTGCCATCATCCAAACAGAGGTCTTCCCTAAGGCACTGTATGCAAGTACTCTGTTATATCCTTCTTGGACTACACCTTGTAGCAATCAATCTTAGTAGCTCATTTCCCCAACTGCCCTAGTAAGCATGCATATACTTGGATTTTACCTTCCTAGAAGACCTGCCAGATCATCAAGCACATTATGTCCATAATCAAAACTTTCATTGTCTTCTGCCACACAAATTCTTCCCCTTTGTTTCCTTCCCTCACACAAAATCATCATCTTCCATATCTTTCAAATTGATACTCTCAGGACTTACATATTTTGGCTTTTCTGACTGCCTAACTCACCTCTCTCACCTATTAAAAGTCTTCAGGCCAGATATAGGTGCTAGGATACAGCTTCAAAGTTCCTTTGCAGGTGTTTCCCAGATGGTATGTGATTTTTCAGTGGTTTGCTCTTATCTTTTGTACCTGCATGTCACACCAAACCCACATACACTTAGAAGAGACCATCATTTGGGAATGATATGGGAAGATGTGTCTCCATTCCTGGCTTCAGCCATCCCTTGCAGCTTTCAGGCTGCCTTGACATGAACAGTTCTCCTCTGCCAGATGCTTCTACCTTGCCTTGCCTTGCACTTCAACCAGGAACTGAAACTGTGAACCAAAACACACCTATCTTCCTTTAAACGAGACAAGGTGACTGAGGCACTCCATGACACTAAATGAATCAAATACCTCTTCTCACTATTTGTGTCACTATACTGACACTCTGTGACCTGTTTCCTTCTGTCTCCTACTTGGAGGACCCTATCTTGCTACTTAACTGGACTGGTGGCCATTGGCCAACCTTTGCCTGATCTCATTTCTACAACTTCACTTTCACCATTCCTATCTCAGCATGTATCTGACCCCTACTCTGTCTTTTGGAACCATTCACAAACATCAATTAGTCCTACAGCTTGCGTGGTCTCTGAAATGACTTGGAACTATAGTACTGCTGTGTCTTGTCCTGAATTAATGAGAGTCTGGTATCCTAGAAGGCATGCATGTAATACCCTTTTGAGAACTGTTGTTAGATAATTTAGCAAATGATGTGAACTGCTAGCAAACATTTTACCATCCCTAGATCTTTTGCACTTAGCTATGTCTTATTTACACACACACACACACACACACACACACACACACACACACACACACAATGGACCTCAGTTCACGAACCTCTCTGTTTTGAACAATTCATTTGCAAACAGAAGCATTCGAAAAATTTTGCTTCCAATAGCAAACTCTACATCCATCAGGGGATGAACACAATCATAATCATCCCTGTTGCACTAACACAATGGGGTCTTTTTCCCCAGAATCATGGAACAAAGGAAGTTCCAAACTGAGGTACCACTGTGGGCCTGTGTCTATTTTTTGGAGATAGTGATCCCACTAAGTTCCTAAGTTGCCTAGGATGGGCCTGGAATTCCAATTCTCTTTCCTCAGAGTCCCAGAGTCCTCGGATTAGAGCTGTGTGTTACCTGGGACCCCTTAGCTTTAGAGAGAACAAAATCTGGGTGGAGCTGAGACACTTACCCATGGATTCTGAAGTTTGACTGCCAACCACTCGGAGAAGCATAGGCTGACTGCTGTCTGACCTCTGAAGAGAAGTAGAAGGAGAGGACACTGTGGTGCCATTCACCTTGGCCTCTGCCTGGGGCTAAGGCAGCCAGAAAAGAAAAAAGCATTATTTTCCATAATAAACATTTAAATAAACATATAAAATAAAAACATCATAAACACTCAGGATTCAGGAAATTTGACCCTCCTTACTTATAAACCTCCTAAAGATTATTGGGCTTGGGATATTTTACTGTTGATGTGATTCACGGATACTCTTTTTGTACCTGCATTGTATTCCTTGTAAAAAGGTGAAAAACTTAAAGGTAAAATGGGATAAGAAACATAAATCATTAAACTAAAGACTGAAAGACTTGAAAAGCCATGTGAAAGGGTCAGCGAGATAGCTCAGCAGTTTAAGCATTTGTTTTCGCAAGTGTAAGGACCAGGACTCGATCCCTGGTCCTACATATGTGCAGGCTCCATGCTGAAATTGAGATAGAACATGGTGGTGCATGTCTATAATCCCAGCACTGGGGAGGCTAAAAACAGGAGGATCACTATGAGTCTGAGCTTCATAGTGAGAACCTCTACCAAATACATAAATGGAAAAATAAATAAACAAATAACCAAATAAATAACAAGAGCCAAGTGGGAATGACGATGCCACATGAGGTCTGAAAAATGTAATGGAGAATTCATATTTTGGGAAAATACTGAATGAGACATGATAGAGAAAACATATTTTAAAAGTAAAAACTCTCAGAAAGCCAGAAAGATCTGTGTAGGAACTGTTATCATACCAATACCCTCCTAGGTTTTATTTTATTTATTTATTTATTTATTTATTTATTTATTTATTTATCTATCTATCTATCTATTTATTTATTTTTGTCTTTTTGAGACAGGGTCTCACTATGCAGTTCAGGTTGGCCTTGAGCTCACTTTTGTAGCCTAGGCTGGTCTTGAACTCGCACTGATCCTCCTGCCTCAGCCTCCCAAGTGCTGGGATTACAGGCATGTGCCACCACACCCAGCCCCTCCTAGGTTTTAAATGGAGGCTTAAAAATGTTAGCTATTAAAAGAAAAAGCTTCCCCAAAATGAGAAAAAGAGAACTAATTTCAATCAAGTGTTCCAACTTGAAAGGTGAAGTTTCCACACAGAGCTAGTGGAAACCTTCTGGCATTTCTTCCCCAGAATGTACTGCATATAGTTCAAATACAAAACATTTTGATCCGACTAGGAGTGTGGCTCAGTGGTAGAGTACTTGCCTAGCATGTATGAGGCTCTGGGTTCAAGTACCAGTGCCATTTTAAAAAGCAGAAGTTTTTCTTTAAAAAACCATCAGTTTGGGCTGGGTACAGTGATTAAGCCCACCACTCTGGGAAGTAGAGGCAGGAGGGTTTCAAGTTTGACCCCAGCCTGGGCAACTTATTGTAGACCCATTCATTAACAAATGAAAGGCAGGATATAACACCTAGCACTTTCCTGGGTACTTTCTAATCATGCAAAAACTGATGGGCACTTCTAAGAAGGACTCTGAGTTCTGTGTTGGTCTGTTTAAGGGGGCCACTAATACTTATAAATATTCCATGTTAGAGAGAAGTGGCTCTCACTTGCTCTAGCAGCTGTCTTAGCCTATGTAACTGTGACTCCAGTTGCTTATTATGGTCTTCCAGGATTTGCATCCTGGCTTCCAGGCGGCCTTTGTGTTGGCGCAGTAGCTTGGCCTCAGCAATGAGCTCAGCATCCCGAGGACTCTGCGGAGAAGTGGGCATCATTTCTGGAGGGGACGGCAGTGGGGATAGGCCTTTGTGATCATGCTGCTGCTTCAAACGATCATATTCTGCTTGCAAATTTCTGTTGGCAATAAAGGAGTAGAAACAAAAAAGGAGAAGAAGAATAGCAAAATTGAATTATCATCATCAGATTTCACACTGCATGGCAGATGAATGAATCCGACCACCACCAAACAAGAGCAAGCAAAAGAGAGGCACCAATGAATGATTCTTATGATGATGATCTTATCAATGTTAAAAGAACAAAATAAAATTCGAAGCTTTAGACTGGTGTGTGAAGGGAGATGCTTTTAAATTTTTTATGTTATACTAAAAGCCTCAGGAGTGCTATGTTCAGCTAAGTAAGCAGCAAAGGATTTAATCATTTTGTAAATATTTCTTTATAATGTCATGAGATTAAAATTTTTGTGCCTATAACACCACTTTGGTTTGTTTTTAAAAACTCAAGCAGTTTGACGAAAAATATAGAAAGAGTATACCCGTGTACCTGCCACCCTGTTTCAGGAAGATTAACATTTGCCTGTTTTTCTTTAAACTTCTTTGAAGAAATAAAATGGTAACTAAAGCAGCAGTTTTCTTGTAAACCCTCCTTAAAGCCATACCAGCCCTTCCTCACCATTGCTTCCACGAAAATGCCATACTGAATGATTTGTCCACGCTTATCATGAATGTTTCCATGAATGTCATACTGACCTTAATAGATATGCTAACAGTCACCTAAATACTGCCATATTATGTGATTCAATGTATTAACATTACTTTCCACATTCTGAAGCTTTGCATTTAATACCCTTTTGTTTATGAGTGTATATAGGATTCTAAGAGTTGGGAATTTTTTTTCAACACCTGTTTGGAGATTCATCCATGTCAAAGCATGTCAGGGTTCTGGTTTACTAATTAAGGTGTCATTTTGTTCCTTGAAAATACCAAAAGCATTCTCCTGTCCACAGACATTTAGGTCGTTTCAAACTTGCAACTACTATAAATCATGATACAATAAATTTCCTTATATCTTGCCTTTTGGATTTCTGTTTAAGAGACTCTCTACAGAGTACATCTTTCTGTGGAGCTGTTGGGATATAGCAATATCTTCAATATTGCTCCATAGCAGCAACATGCCCTCCTAGGTCACTTTAGCAATTCCCTCTCTGACCACTAGTGAATGAGGTTTGCCATCTGGCCACATTCTAAAAGACTTGTTATAGCAAATATTCTGGCCAATCTGATGGGTGCATTTTAATGTACCCATCACTTATTACTTATGAGGCTGAACTTCTTTATTTTTTACTGTGGGACTGGGGTTCAAACTCAAGACTTTGCACTTCCCAGGCAGGCGCTTGTGCCACGGAACTATCTCGCCAGCCACTGAACCTCTTTCAAGTTAACTAACTTTATGCATTTTCCTCATGGATTATATTTTTTCTTATTAATATTCTTGATATATTCTCAATGCTTATTATCCTTTGTCACTTATGTGCATGGAAAATATCTGTTGCTCTCACCTTACTGTAGTCTACTTCGCTCATGGCATCCTACGATACAAACAACTTAAATTTCAACATAGTTCTCTGTGTTCCCTGAATTGTATATTTTAAGAAAATGTTCCCTACACCTACAATTTAAAGCTTAAAATTGTGTTTCAGGACTTTAATTCTCCATTCTATTTTTGCACTTAATGTGAGCATATGGTCTAATTTACTTTTCCCTGGCCGAAAAACAAATAAACCAACGAACTCCCCTTAATGTACAGTCTATGTATTCCCCACTGCCTTCTAACAGTATGTCTGCAATACAGCAAGTGGCCACAAATACGCAATTGTGCATTTTAGGCTATTGTATTCCACTGGTCTGCACAACATTAACCAATTGGTATGGTAGGCTTTTCCATCCTCACTTCCTTAAAACTGTCTTGATTATTCTCATGCATTTGATATTCACTCTGATTTTTGTACTAATTTTCATATTTCATGAAATCCTTGTCAAAATTTTGGGTCTGGATTATATTGAATTCATAGATCAAACCGAGACGGATCGAGTTCCCCATCCTAGTTTCATTTTACGTGTACTAGTTTTGCATTTAATATTTATTTTTTTATATTGCTGCAGACTGAATGTCCAAATTATGTTTATCTTGAACAATTTAAAATAAATGCATTTAGGATTGTAGATTCTCTTCTTGGAACCATTTTAATTGTGTACAAAAAGTATGCACATGTACCACTTGATTTAATTCAGTGTCTCACATATTTTGTAATCTTTGTTATGTTTTCATTTAACAGTCTCTTAGGAGGGCAGTACTTGTAGTTTCATTTCTACTTATCTTTTCAGTACACATTTCTAATTTATTTGCATTTAAGTCAGAGAATACCTGCATGATAATCATCCTTTGAAATTTAGTAATAATTATTTCTGTGATTTGGTTCTGCAGTCATATTCTAATAAAAATGTTCACTGAATATTTTAAAATGTGTGTTTTCTCATATGAATGGCAGTCTTCAAATACATAATGCTAATTCTGTTCTTCAAATTGCTTATATCCTTAATAATTCGTTGGTTCTTTACAGCTATCAAATTTTGTTAAGATGAATGTTGTAGTAAAATGGTATTGCTAGTATCTCTTTTTTTTATTTGGGTACCAGGGACTGAACTCAGGACTTTGTGCTTGCCAGCATGCACTTATGCCACTGAGCTATATCCTCAGCCCTGTTTTTCCTTTAATTTAGTTGTAATTCACTTTATTTGCTGACCTATGATGTCAGATGCATAAAAGAACTTTGGCTTTTTTCCTGGATTTCATTAATGCATATAATGTACATTTTTGTTCCTATTAATGCCTATTGTCATGAAGTTTTTTGTGTAAGTATATTTATGGCTGTTCTATATTCTTCCTGTTATACTTGATTACTGCCAAAGAAATATAAACAGTATTAGTGCATGCAAGGGTCTTAAATGTTTTAAGATTTATTGAGAATACATTTCTAGTTGAACATACTTGTGATGATGATACCTAGTGATTGCTTAGAGCTCTTGAAATCTTTTACCAGTTCAATTAAGTGCTAAAGTAAGATGACAGATTTCAGGTGCTCATAGATGATATTGCATCAGGTAAGACAAATCTGGGGAAATCTAGATCTAAGAAAAGAGACATGATATCTAAGTGACAGGGAAGCAAGAAGAGTTTCCCCAATGTCCTGTTTGAAAAGATCACATGGTTTCCGATTAGGGAAACACATTGTCAGTATTCTAAAAACACGCCGCAGGGAATGCCATGTCTTCCAAAATGTTCAGGCTCAGAATGCTGGCTCGCTGCAACGAAGCAGAAATGAAATCCAATACATTCTTGGTTTGTTGTTGCTTTTCCTTCAAGCCTACCCTTTACCTAACATGATAAGCTTTACAGGAGTTTATTTAAAGGCCTGCAGAAAATCAATCAATGATCTTTTTTTTTTTTTTTCATCTTCAAGGACAGAATCTGTACTGGCTGAAATTCTATCACTATCACCCTTCAAGGATAGTTGTTTTTGCACTTTGTTTCATAGCAATCTGTTTTGATAACAGTGATAACAGCTTTATGAAAGGAAGCGTGGCTTCAGCCAGATTCTGCACATTGGTCCTCTGGGTGTGAGCTAATGCATGCAGTCGTCCATATTAATTAAATCCAATTTCTGACCACTTAACATGCAATCAGCTAAATGTTTCTATGAACTTCAGTCAGCATCCACTGTTCACAAGGTTTCATTTCACAGACGCTACCTTCTATTTTTTTCCCCTAGCAGTTACTTGCCAAAAGGAGACTATGTTCACTGAAATGTTCCAACTGACAATATTTTTTATTGAAATTCTTTTTCAAGTTTTATCTTTCTACCAGACTTGGTCACCCATGATGATCCCTTTGAAAACATTGTTAGACACAGAGTTCATGACAGTACAACAAATCATTACTGTATTCTCATCTACTTTTTTTTTTTTTTTTTTTTTTTTTTTTTTTTTTTTTTTTTGTCTTTTTGAGACAGGGTCTCGCTATGCAGTTCAGGCTGGTCCTGAGCTCAATTTTGTAGCCCAGGCTGGTCTCGAACTCGCACCAATCCTCCTGCCTCAGCCTCCCGAGTGCTGGGATTACAGGCGTGAGCCACCATGCCCGGCTCATCTACTTTTCATGAACATACTCATTGGACACTACCTTTTCTAGAAAGATCTGCTTTGATATCTTGATCTGGAAGGTATAATTGCCCACAAGGCTCTCCTTTTGTGAGTTATTTATAAGTGTCTTTGCTTAGGAAACATGGTTTGGTATATACAACAAACTGAATTTTGTTAGTGCATTTTCTAGTGAAAACCAGAAAAGGCTCATTTTAAACAGCCTCGGCTTCTCAAGCTGAGTTGTAAAGAATACCAATTGCTCTATGTAGGCCTTTATTTCCTTCCCAGATGTCTAAAATTTCTCTTGGGAGATGATTTCCTTAAGGATTCACATCCTCCTTTAATTCTAGAAGGTTCTCAGCTATTACAGCTTTAAGTGTTGTGTTTCTGTGATTTCCTCTGTTCCCTTCTGACATCCTTCAAACACACTTCCAAATAAACCCTGAAGCATACACCTAGTAGCACCAAGTGCTCGCTCTCACTCTCACTTTCTCTGCATGCCTTCCCTTTCCCTCTCCCATCATGTAGTCCAGGCTGGCCCTGACATGCACCACCATGCCCAGCAAGAGCAAATCTTTACTGTTGCAGTATTGTATCATTTTATATTCATGTGGTTAATGGGGGGTGGTCTCACTCCGTTGGTGTTTTAGATTCTACTTTGGAGACACATTTTAAAAGAGATATTGTACGTGTGTGTGTGTGTGTGTGTGTGTGTGTGTGTGTGTGTATCCTTTAAATTTACTTCTCTTTCCAAACTCATCTCTATCAATACTTTTGTAGCAGCTCTCACACATCACTGCAAAGGTCTACAATGATGTGGAAATATTGCTAACTGTATCACCAGACAATAGGCAGGTTCAGATCCTGATTTAAAGCTAATTCTCTCCTACTTACTGCACTGTTCTTTCTTTCTCAGATTCCATGAATTAGACCCACAGATATACTGTGGTTCCCTACAGCAGTAAGAATTGTTCTTGAACATATTGCAGTATGTGTATGTATCTTTCCAAGAGTGCTTATATGGCGCCTCAATATTCAATAGTAATACTGGCACTGGACAAAAGCTCACAATCTCAGCTAGCTGCTCACCACGACATATTTTGCTTTCCTCTTTTCTATTTCTGTTCCACAGAGATGTTCGTCTTGTTTTAAATTTCAGCCATGTCTTCTTAATTCTTCATTCTATATAGTATCTACCACTAGATAAATGATAGGAGCAGGGGACCGATGCCTTGAAGCAAGAGTTAATCTAATCTTAATCACAGGCTATCAGGACACATTGATTTTGTACATGCATGGTCAAGGTTACTTCAGTATAAATTCAAAAATTAATTTACTAGCCCAAGATTAAATGAGGCATGAATGTACCTTACTCCTCCCAAAATATGTGACATACATAAGCCTCCTAGTGATCTCAATAACAAACCTGACTGCAACAAACTAGTCTTCTCTCTTGATGCACTTATGGTAGGACAAGCTGTTATGCCAAAGATTCTGAAGCCAGAAAAGGCTCTAAAATGGTATCTTGGCCAGCAACCAAGCAAAGCACAGAGTTCTTTGGTTTGACTCAAAATTGTAAGGTACTTATAAATGTTCATGAGGGTTATCAAGAAGAAATGATGCTTAAGGAATTGTATTGGTGATGACTTTTAATAAATATTTTCTAATAAATGTAGTCAAGGTCACAGAGCTGTATTATGGCATATTTTTTATTTTTTTATTTTTTTATTTTTTATTTTTTTTTTTGTCTTTTTGAGACAGGGTCTCACTATGCAGTTCAGGCTGGCCTTGAGGTCACTTTTGTAGCCCAGGCTGGTCTCAAACTCACACTGATCCTCCTGCCTCAGCCTCCCGAGTGCTAGGATTACAGGCGTGCGCCACCACGCCCGGCTCTATGGCATATTTTTTAAGGGATGGGAAACATAGCCATTCAGTCCTTATAAAGTAAACTGTTACATTTAAGAAATGAAGTACACAAGTACTTTTAAAAAATGTATTTAACACAGTATCTACAGGGTCTCACTACCAGATTAGACTCATAGTGATCCGTTTGTTTACAGCCTCCTGAGTGCTGGGATAACAGGGCCGTGCCACCATGCCCAGTCTAAATCCCTGTCTCAGTGCAACCTGGGGGGGTTTGGACGGGGGACAGAACACATGGCATGCTTGGGATCAAACCCCGGCCCCTGTGCTCTGCCTAAGCAGATGCTTTAGTCCACTGACCTATCTAGCTGGTACCTCCAAGGTAAATTATTTTAAACACTAAGCACAAGTACAAAATTTATCAATTTCAACAGTCAGTTATCAATTTATATTGGTAATGCTATACAGTTTGCTTTTCTTGAAGTGGTATATCTCACCCCTACTGGTTCTTAATTGTTAGAATGCAGTCATTCTAATACAGATGAGTATGTCAGTGATCAGCCAGCGAATCCACAGAGAATCTATTTACATTCTTGATTATCTTGTAAATTATATTTTTCTGGTAGCTCCCTGAAGAACACTAATTCAAATTCACTACACATGCCTTCTGTCACTATAATTTTTTCCTACAGGCAGTCATTCTAAAAAGTTTCCAATCTAATATTAATGTCTTATTCTCCATAGAGTGAAAATCCTTCCATTCTACAACTAAGTAGATAGATCTGATTAATTTTCTGTCCCAAAGTATATAATTGCAGTTATTCAGATGCAAATTTACATTTATAAATATTTCCTAACCAAGTAATTGACAGAAGAAATGAATTAACTTGGCAAGGTTTATTGTATTACCTCCACTTGCTGAAAAATGTGCATAGATCTGGCCCCTTTAACAATGATTTGTGTCTCTCAGTCAATCATAACCAACAGGTATGATAAAGAACGCACAATGCATTTGCAATTTCTATTAGTGTAGACAGATAAGTGATTTCAGTGCATTTTATTTACTGTTAGTAGAACTTCCCTGCTATATGTAATTACGGAGTGATATAATGGTATATAAGGAAGGATAATGTGGAAACAAAGCTTAGTAAATAAGGAGGGGAAGAGGGATTGAAGGGAAGGGAGGGGACTGGGAAAAAAAGAGGAATCAAAATATGTCATATACAAGCTGGGCATGGTGGTGCACGCCTGTAATCCCAGCACTTGGGAGGCTGAGGCAGAAGTATCAGTGTGAGTTCGACACCAGCCTGGGTTACAAAAGTGAGCTCAAGGCCAGCCTGAACTGCACAGTGAGACCCTGTCTCAAAAAGGCAAAAAAATGTGTCATGTACAGGTACAAATAATGTAATCATTATTTACACCTAAATTGTATCAATAAACAATAATAAATAAATAAATAAATGTAAATTACCCTCCAGTTGTCACTGTTTCTTAAAGAGTATTATAAATTAGGACCAGTGAGATAGCTCAGCAGTCTAAAGCACCTACTTATACAACCACAGGGACCAAGGTTCTATCCCTGGCACCATATGCTATGCCAGCCACGGCCCTACCCTCAGGGCAGGCTGAGCCAGCCATAACATAATAAATAAACAAACAAACAAACAAACTACAGGCTCTCTCAAGAGGCACAATGCACAGTAAGATAGTGGATCAAGCTGAAAATATACACATTTAAAAAAAGAGTATTATAAATTATATTGAATTCCAAAGTATACATAATCTATTTTGTAAAATGGAACAACCACAAAGGCCTACATCTTAAAGAAATAGGCAGAGAGATCTAGCTTTACTCTCTTACATTACCAAAAGCAATTAAATTATATCTACTAAAACCTAGACAGAAGCAACTGTACTAAGTCATACAAAATGGTTCTACTAACTATACACTGGGCAAAATAGCAGGTATTTCAAGAGGAAGACAAATTATTTTGTGAGCATGATGAATTTCAAAAACCAGAAGTTGTAGAGCCTTTTCAATCATGATAAAAATATTTAAAGATGTAATGTCAAGCTTTTATCAAGAACCAAATCAGAAACCACTAAACTAGATGGAAAAAGACAATCATGTGTCTTGCTATAACTAGTGTTAAGAAAGATCTCACAGAACAGGAAGTACAAGTACACATATTTTATATCTGCCTTAAGCAAAATAGTAAAATGGCACAGTAATCCCCAAGGCTCTTGTTTCTGATCCCTTTCCCTTAATATTGCCCTACTTTCAAACATTGAGAGCTCTTAATCCCAATCCTTTTCCTCCTCAAACATGTTCAGTATAAAGTATTTATGTAAGACGTTTAAAATTTACTGGAATGTTCTAATAATATAGCATTTTCTTCCAATTATATATGAATTTGAAAACAGATATGAAAATATGTCAAGGGATAAAAAGTTTTGTTCCATGAGGAGAAGAATTGAATGGCATAATTTTTA